>JARWZN010000005.1:651005-691420 GCA_030015385.1 Trichoderma sp. BMH-0061
CCCAATCATAGACGTCAGTGTCGTATATTCACTTAACACCTCCTGACCGGATTTCAAAACTTCCAGGTAAGACTTGTACTTGTTCGTCATGTTAGGAGACTTGACGAAGTTGGATGATGAAAGCTTAATATAAAAAACCTTGCCATTGCGCCGAATTGTGAAGCGAGCATCACTATCATCTTCTCGTATGCTAGTGACAACGTTTTCAATCTCGTACCGCGGGGCGGCCATTACAGCGATCCTGAATAACAATGAAGTGTCCCCGGCACAGTCATTCGGGATCTGTTTTCTTGAGTCCGATCTCGCAGCCTTTGGGAGGCAACCAAGAATTACCGGCTTAGTTGGCAGCAGCTCCGTATGCGGTCTGGGGCAGTGGCGCGATAGGAACAAAAATCGGCTGAAGTGTTCCTGATTAGCGATACGATTCTTTAGGTTTGATCTACCGGACTTTGGGGAATAAGTCTGCGCCTCTAGAGAGTGCAGCATAGAGGAGATAAGGTCTACATGACGCCAAACTGATGTCAAGCTCAGCGCCCAACAGTTGGTGGAGGTGGTTTTGCGTGTTGGTTGGGGTGCCGTGACTAACAGCCCTTGTACGGAACTGTTGAGCCTGGTAATAAACGTACAGATGGATATGGCTGTGTTCTTTCACATGTAAACTGAATGCAGCTAGCTGGCTTGATTCTTTAGTCTACTGAGCCACCTACTTGTTCCCTATATAAACCATGCCGTTTCCCGGCGATATCTTACTAGATTCATTATGAGTTAAGTATTACGCTCAGCTTCCGCACCATGCATCAGAACACTAGAACATACTCCCGCAGACGTCGAAGCCAGCGCCTTATTGAGGCTGAGAACTCTAAGAAAAGACTTCGGGACTCAACTGAACCCATCCATTTGCCAATATTATCTTTTCCAACAGAAATCCTCCTATCGGTCATAAGTCACCTACCGTCGCCATGGCAACTTTCTTTAGGTTTGACTTGCAGATTCTTCTCAGAGTTAACTCGCAGAAACACTCTACCACGCCTTGAGGGAAAAGATCTGGTCGAGTTTCTTTCAACCTTACAAAGAGATATCCCCAATATGTATTTCTGCTATTGTTGCAACAAGCTGCGCACACTCGATCCTAACCTTGATTACAAAAACCAAGCTCATACAGAGACTGCTGGAGTTTTCACGAATTCACGATGGGCGCCCGATCCCACCAATTTCTTACACATTAAGCTTCCGCCATTTTTTTCTTCCTTTCTCTTCGATACCAAAATATCATTTATGGAAGCAAACTTGGTCATGAATCGACAATTTCATGGCCTCTCTCATGGTACATCTCTCCGGGGCCTCGAACGATGTAGTATCCTCGAGGATGTTATCGAATTAGGCAAATGCCTTAGGTTCCGCCGTAGGTTGAAAACAAGGAACTATATCTCGGAGGATTTCGTGCATTCAGAAACCAAATTTCCTGAAGAAAATCTCGAAGCCCTGCCAAGGAAGGAAAACGCCTGGAGATTTTTATTTCGATCCAGCCCGAAGATCATCGATGATGAGCTCTTCATTGCCAGATTTTATACGTTAACTGGGCCTCCAGTGACTCGAGAGCAACTTAAAAAGTTGATGGAGAGTACTTCGATACCAATCTGCAGTCATCTCACCTGCTCGGCGTTCCCGTATTGCTGCTACCTCGGGAGACGCTTACCAAGGCGCTATTTGCGCTGCTGTCCATTCATTTGGTCAAAAAATCTTTACCGTGATGGTGATGGAAAAATAATCGAATTTGATCCGGAGCACGACTCTTGCTTATTATGCAGCACAGATTACGATATCTCAGTTGATCTAAAAACGAACAACGAAACGACCATCAAAATTAGTATCTATCATCGCCTAGGATCATGCCGGTCTCCGAGCGATAAACATTGGAATTATTTTGTTACCCCCTCCCACAAGCTCCTTGTTGGAAGTTACTACTAAATGCCGATTTCAAACTCCCGCGTAACTTTGATTCCAATGACGGGCTGTTTGACTTTGGAAACTTCCCCTCGGCCCAAGAAATAAGATCTCGCCATCTGGAGGTTGATCCTGGGGTAGCCCGGCGAAAGTGGCACGAGGAGGCACCGGATGAAAAACTATAAGTTTACCTGGCGCATCTTAAGTTACACAAATGGTAATGTAAACCGATGAGTTTAGATATAATAAAAATTCTATCCCGCCCAGAATTCCTCTTCTATGATCTGGAGGTCAAGCTGGCCCCAAGTTCAGTAAAGATTGTCGTGTTATGTTCAAACAAACATTGAAGCTTCCATAGAGGTATACTTGAGGAAGCCACGCTCTGCAGGCTCCTATATGACACGAGGCGAAAACAATAGAAGACATTTCATTTTCTTTTAATAATTTTATCTCTACCTACATGTATATGTAAATTCGAATAATAGGCTCTTTGCCGTCTTCCTTTCTCCAAAAAAGGTATACATCCATACGTCGACACCACTCAAAGTTTAATATGCGATGTAGCTCTTTGTTTCTACATAACATGAACTGTATGGGTTCTTTCCCGTCTCCTAGTATGCCATCCTGTTACTATGGTGATAAGATAGGCCAAAAAAAGGTTATAAACAACTTCTATTTTCTTTTCTAGATGCTTTAGAGGGCAACATTCTTCCTTCCCAATAAATTTCATCTCAGAAAGAATATAAGTATGCCCTGGCCGCGTGCCCGTCACGATTCGCCAACTCACCATTGTCCACAAAGTTGCTACTCTCCGCACAGTCGTCGAAGCCCACGGGTAGAAGCGACAAATATATCTAGAATGGATATCCAGTTGACACTAAATCCTTCCACTGTTAATCGGGAATGTCCATTTTTACTGTCCTTACCGGTCGAACTTCTTCTCCCAATAGCATCTTACCTACCAATTTCAACACAAATATCTCTCGCTTTGACTTGCAAATGCTTGATGAAAGTGTTATTTCCTGAGAATACCCTACCACGGCTCAGCAAAGAGGACCGTATCACATTCCTTTCAACTTTGCAGAAAGATATACCTGGCACATACTTATGCTTCTGTTGCCACCGGTTACGCCGACTGATACCAGATGTGGATTGGAATGGTCATGATCACAAATGGAACATTGGATACTTCAAATACCCAACGTGGAATATCAATTCAGGTAATAACTGGCATGTACCGGCTCCATACTATTTTTCATCGTTCAAAGACTATTTCTCTGTTGATTTTATGGATGCCTACCTAGTTATGAACCAACATTTTCTGGGTTCCTCCCATGGCCTGCCGCTTCACATTCTTGAACGGTATGCGTCGTTTCAAGACCATATCGAGTTGCATAATTGCCAACACAGTTCACCGTTCCAAGGCGTAACCAAGGAGGAGTCACAAAGTCCTTCAGGATCCGACTATCGCCTCTATGAGCGGAAGGACGATGAACCTGATCGAAAAGAGACCGCCTGGAGGCTTTCGTTTCAGATCATTCCAAAGATTATCCATGGCAAACTGTATTTGGGTCGATTCTACACGATAGTTGGTCCTCTGATGCCTTGGAACTGTATGGCGAGGCTCATCAGTAGCTGTTCGCCAGAGATTTGCAACCATTGGAGATGCTTGGCAGATGCGAGACTAGTATGCCCTGCTCATCGTGGCCCCCTGGCACACGCGGACTCGGACAGCTATATATCCATTGTTCCAAGATTATACGATATGGAAGGGGATTTCGAACCCCGCAAAAATTATCCGGAAAGCGGCTCATGCCTATTTTGCGATACGGACTACGAGATTTCACTCCACCAGAATAAAGAAAACAAGGAATGGCGATTCAGGCTTATCACGTATCACTGCCTTGGATCATGTCGGTCTCCAAAAGACAAATTTTGGAAATCTCTCGTGGGAAACTTGGGAAGAAGACATGATCATAGTCAAAGCAAGGCACAGTGTTCTTGTGGCAATATCAAGCGAGAATGGCATGAGGGGAGCTAAAGATGGGTCAGAGCGAGGAACGGCTTCCTTGTGGGAATGTCAAGCGATAATGGCGTGAAGGGAGCTAAAGATAGCGAGCGCAGTATGTTAATGAATAATATACTCTGATATTTCTCTCATGAGTTGACGAACACGTTTTGATAGGATGATTTGATCAGCCTAGTGATTCTTATATTCCTCAGACAAACTAGGTTTCTTGCTTTATGTTCGGTATCAATAGGACTAGTTCAACAGTACATTTCTAACTATCAACGCAATGTGCTACTGCTAGGGTCTGGATGTGAATTCACACTCAGTCAGTTCTAGAAGGCTGTCGACATTCTCCCAGGCAGACATACCTTATATTTTCAGGGGGATTCCAATATATTCCATACCACGTGTAAGAATAATGTTTTTTTTTTTAATAATCCACCTGGCGTATATGTACCTTTATATCATTACGTCTGTTCGTATTAGCATCTAGACACATAATAATATACACCGCCTCTATCCTCCTGAAAGTCAATATGAGTCCATGTGGGGTATACGCCGCATATAGGTAATTATATTATTGAGTTCGATATGGAACACATCTTCTTCAAGAGGGCCAATGAACTCATATTGTTTAGTTTAGAGTATGGCTGCTACCTGGCCTTTGTTTCAAAACTGGAATCAATCCGTAGCTTAGCCCGGTCGGCCAGGTCGGATCTCAAAGATTTGAGCCGCAAAGTATCATCGTTAAAGGCCCAAGATCCAACTTTGAGTTTAATATAACTTTTTCTCAAAGTAAGATAAGCAATATTGCGTGAATATGTGACTCCTTTTGCTACAAAAGGCCTATAAAGGAACGACAGTAGCCATGATCCTTCAGTTCTATGAGCAATGATCTTTCTTCCTCAAACATCAAAACCTACTAAAAACAATAAAGAACCGGCAACATATGATTAAACAGCAAAGTCAGATGGGAATTAAATTAGAGGCTCTCAAAGAGTCCTCACAAAAAGCGGATGCCTCTTTCGACGCAGCACAAGGAACACCAAATGCCTCTTTCGACGCAGCACAAGGGAGACCGGATGCCTCTTGCGACGCAGCACAAGGAATACCGGATGCCTCTTTTGACATAGAACAAAGAACGCCGAGCCGTTGGTTGGTGACCATGCCAGTCGAGATCCTCCTCGACATAAAGGATTGCTTAGAAGCGCAATGGCAAACAGCTTTGGCCTTGACCTGCAAACGCTTAATGGCGATTCTGTTCCGTGAAGGCAATCTGCCTTGTCTCACAAAGGGAGAACTGGCTGAATTCTTGTCCACATTGTCAAAAGATGTACCTCATGCTTATTTCTGCTGGTGTTGCAACATGCTCCGACTATTGAACCCCGAAGCCGATTGGGATGGGCAGAACCACAGATCGACCGTTCAAGCCATCGAGAATTCCATGTGGACAAATGGAACTCAAAGGAGGGGCAATCTCTACTTGTCGCCACCCTATTTCCTCTTCGCGGAAACTCCTACCATTTGTTTCATGACCGCATATCTGGTAATGAACCGCCATTTCTATGGGGCCTCTCACGGTATATCGCTTCAAAGCTTGCAGTCCTCTGCGAGTTACGAGGAAAAGCTGGCATTGAGTAAGTGCCAGTGTCGCTATTCGTATGCCTCAAGCCCCTCTTGCAAATCTACGAGCGGAATCTTCCAGCCGACTTTGACCATAAGTCCAAGAAAGAAAGATCTTTGGAGGTTTTCCAGTCAATCTACCGCCAAAATCGTCGATGGGAGTCTTTATGTCGGCCGAATTTTTACAATGGTTGGACCGCTGGTGCGCTGGGAACAAATTGCAAGGCTGATTGAGAGCGTACGACCTGGAATATGCCAACACTTGGAATGTGCAGCGTCGCTACCGCGATTTTGTCGCCATGACCGCCAGCTCTCAAAAAAGCCCGTGGATCGACGTCTTTACATCGCTTCACTGACGGGTAGATGGGGGGATGTTTTGGAAGACCTCAAGTCTGAAAGCTTTAACCCAGAAAAAGGATCATGCTTATTGTGCGCAACCGACTACGACATCTCGCTCGAACAACATATAAAAGAAAAGGAGTGGCACTTTACCCTTCATACATATCACTGCCTTGGGCCGTGTCGGACTCCAAACGACCAACTCTGGGCTTACTTCACCAGTGATTTCCAGGAGGCACACGGTTTCTGGGGAACCTCATCTGAGAGAAACAGCGAACTGGAAGAACTTCAATCTCGCCACTTAAAGTTGAATCATGGAGGAGCACGGCGAGCATGGCAACGGGACAATATGATTACAGAATGAAATTGATTCATCCGGTCAAACTGCAGATGCATGGAAGGTTACACACATTTATTCTTTTAAAAATGGACAAAAAAAAGAAAGAAGAAAAAAGAAGAAGAAGAAGAAAAAGCCAAAAAAAATTTAAATAAAAAACAAAAACAAAAACATAAACAAAATAAAAATAAATAAATGTTAGCCAGTATGCCAGAGACTGAGCGAGGTTCAAGTGTCGGAATGGGATGCGATGACAATAGAAGGATACGATGGGGATAGAAGGATGTAATGAGAACAGGAGCCTTGGTTGGGTGATGTTTACTCGTCCGATAGAGAGTCATTACTTACCTAGGCAAGTTTCTGCTGCTCTCACTGCTTTTTGTGACTATCAATACTTTGTATCTGTTACTATCGCTAGATTTTTCTAGTCTGTTGCCATGGCTACATGTATAGTCCCATGCTTTCTGGCATTATCAATCACCGCCTATTTACATTTTAACTTCTTAGCCCCCGTTTTGCTGGATGACGTAGGCCTAAGCTGAGCTTACCTTTGCTCTATACAGCTAAGAGATGTGAGATTTGATTGCCCAGTTAGGTTAACGCCACTGGACGCCTGAGTTTGCTCCGATATTGCCTAATTCCTTCGAAGTGGGCGGTTTGTCTGACTCAGTCCTCCCGAGATTCACGTCTATACTACGGCATTCTTTAGGAATATATTCTAGAGCACGATGTATTCTTTAATAGCCGTTAAATGTAATAAATTTGGTTTGAAGATAGTTTAGTTGGCATTCCGGAGATTCTACCTCCATATACTATCACCGATTAAAATGACCCAAGTCATTATGTCTCCTCTACCGCGCCCTGTGACGACACTGTTCGTGTCTGAGAAGCTNTTTTACCGCAGCGTGCAAATTGAAGACAAGGACACCTTCTACGCAATCATTAGCGAGCCTGGGTGCATGGAGCTTGGCCATCCCTTAATTCCTCGACCGCCAATCNNNAGGTCAATGGACGAGTTTTTAGAAATGTACCAGAAGAAGGCTTTGATCTTTGTCTTCATCTGCTTGAAAGAGACATCTGAGAGTGGACATCCCACAGCCGGAAAGCCAATTGGATCCTTGAACATGACCCCGCCGTCACTCGAGTCCAAAGAAGATCATCGATCTACCAGCTTTGCCATCTGGCTCTCAGAAGAATACCGCGGCAAGGGCTACGGTGCTGAAGCTACAAAGTGGGCTGTAGACTGGGCTTTCAATTATACGGGAGTGCATCGCAATGAGCTTTGGTCGTTCAGCTACAACGAGGCGGCGATAAGACTTTGGGAAAAGATTGGGTTCAGGTTGGAAGGCCGGAAGCGTGAAAGTGTGTGGTTTCAGCGCAAGTGGTTTGATACTGTACTCTACTCCATTCTTGAGCATGAATGGGAGAGTGAATGAAGACAATTGTGCCAGCAAGTGTTACCAGCTTATTTTGGGTTCACCATCCATCATTAATTACCATGTCAGTGGTGCTGTGTAGCATGTCTGCAGAGGCTGATAGAAACACCACATTTGGCGCTGTGCATATTTTGCCATAGGGCACTGAGTTTTATAGAGCGAGCCTAGAACTCCATCGCTGTTCACTTAAATAAGAGTCCTGTTTGTATTGAGCCTGCTAAGTGAATTGTAAATCTGTTCACGTCATTACACCTGCGGCAACACTGGATTACCGAGATCAAAGAAAATTGAGCGATTGCCAACTTTGTCGTACGAGTCACCATCATACATTACCACCAGCGAATAGCCACAAGTTGGTTGATAAATGAATGATATTGATAATTTTGCTAAGGAGGGACGTAAAGTACATTTAACACATGTGAATGAATGTCCATGGCAATCCACCTTCCTGCCTGACCCTCGAGTGTTCCATCACTGCGAAAACTGTTTACCAACAAAAGACATAGCCTGGCGGAACTTACCGGCGGGTAGTCAGTTCCTACGTTCATCCTCAATATCGTCATTGTAAACTCGAGCCAGTGGACTGCGAATGGGAATGTTTCTCTGTCCCTCTCGTGGAGTGGCTTCGGGAATGAAAGCAACCTTGGTTCCCTTTGGAACTAGGAGACAGTAGGTTGAGCCTCCGTGATGGAACATTCCGAGTTCCTCTCCTTTTTCAACTTCTCTTCCTCCCTCAGGCACGTCGATGAATTTCTCATTAATCTCACAAGAAGACACATCAGCCATGCCAACGTAGAGAAGAGCGATGATGCCAATTTTTGGGTTTCGAATGTAATAGACGGCTCGCGTGGCAAAATGGGTAATGTAACCCTGGGCGAGGTCTGGAGAAGCCGGATCAGGCCCATCAGGATTAGAAAACCCCGTGACAGTAGGCGCTGCAAAGTAGGTGCCTTGGATAACCTCAGTGTAGAGAACTTTGCCGCTGATTGGCGAGTCCCAGCGATGGTAAGAAGTAGCACTCAAGAAGGCCTGATAAACTGTGCCACCGACGAACAGGGATGCATAGTCTTCGTTCTTATTCAACATGTCCATGACGGAGTATGGTTGTCCCTTTAGCCAAAACTTGTCGTAGTCTTTCGCATTGGGTTGAAGCGAGAATGGCTTAGATTCACAAGAGTTTATGATCCAATCATCATTGTCTTTGAAGTGAATGGGGCGGAGTTCTTTATCTGGGTACTGCTTGAACTTTCGGATGAAGAAGTCGTCCCATGATTGAAAACCCCAGTAGTCTTGCTTTGGATCACACTCAAACAGTTCCTCAAATTTGTAATGTTCGCCTTCGAGATTGGTATCGTCCTCAATTTGCTTCCGCGATTCAGGGCTCAACCAAGCCTCATCATAGGGAGTATCGTCACCCTCTTTGGGTAGCAGAACTTTTGCGGAGTCAATTGTCTGTAAGAAGTTTGTCTTCCAAGTGTTGAGTATGACTTCGAATTTCTTATTGATGTCGGGCTTTAGAAAGAACGCGTATCCGCTAGGGGTAGCCATTGGCCAATCCAAAACGGCGTTGAATGGAAATCCAACCAGACCCACGTCGTATTCCAACTTTCTCCAAATAGGTGCCCTCGACGTCATAACCTTGTCGAAACAAATGTACAAGTCATCAAGAGACTTGATCTGTTTGTTTCCAACAGGGTCATCGATGTAGGGGGTNTTGTTAGGGACTTCATCTAGCATGGCTTGAGCCAGCATGCGAAGCTCGGCAGAGCTCTCGACATGTTTCTTTAAATCATCCACTTCCGGACTGAGCTTCCATGGGCCCTTGAACCTCTTCTTGTCTCTTTCGATCTCCTCAAGCAGACCGCGAAGCCAATCTATAAGAAGATTGTCGTTCTCAGGTAGCCAGTGCCCAATCCTACGGAATGGTGGTTGGCGGACTGGGAGTGGAAACTGAGTTGCTGCCATTGTGAATCTTGTCACCGATAAGATAGAAGAGGATTTGATCTCAGGGTTATAGTTTATATAAAGTGGCTTGCTGGTGATGATGATGAGAAGGAAGAGTTTTTGAGATTAAGGGGGCCCGACTGACATCTATATATATACGTCTAAACTTGCCGACTTCATCATCTCCAGGTATAAAGTGATAGATAGAGATTCCCTCTCTTCATCTAGGAGACGTAATGACTCCGTAATGATCCATTATCGTATCTGGATGGACGGGAATCGCCCCGCACTTTGATGTGGTGTGTAACAGTAATAGTCCGCATGGATACAGGGTCCATTATTGCTCTTACGTGGTATGGTTACCGAAGCCTGATGAGACTCGTTGATCTCGGAATGCATGACATACTGTACTATGCACATCTTCCAGATTAGGTTGTCTACGAGAACATGGAACTGTAGTGGCTGGCTGAAACTGAAACATTCTTCATGCACAAAAATACTTTATGAGTGCTGATCATCGGAGGAAATAGGTCATATACTGGGTACTTAGCATACTTGCCCTGCATTTCGATAACCTAGGACAAAGTCTTATACCAGCTAAAACTGCTCTTTACCCGCTGAGTCGTCGATATATGCTATTTTAATGGATTATGAAGTAAAAGATCATATTTTGTGCAATATTATTGAATAGTATAGTCAGACACTAGAACGACTGAGTAATTGTAAAGTGATCTAGAACTAGCCCATATATAGGAGACCGCAGCTGCCCAAGCGTTGGCAAATGATGTTGTGCATATAAGGAGCCCATGGTGTAATAAATTACTGCATGAAGTGGCGAATATATATACAGCTGTTGACCAATATCAGATGGCTTCCCCGCTCAGATGAAGCAGTGCAACCAATAATAGATCCGATGTGCGGCAACACATCAGATACATCTTGCCAAGAGGATAGTCTGCCAGATCGGCCAAATCAAGGGACACGATCACCAGCTAAAATAGATGGTAAATCTTTATTTTTCTACTTCTTATTTCTATCTAAGCATGTCACTCTAGGACTATTCCTCAAAAGTATACACGTATTGTACAATATGGTGGTGCTTTGTTAGGATGTGCATGGAGGCGTGGATCCATATGCAGGTTTCACGGCCTAGAAAGACCCGGATGGAAAATAGGAAAATTAAAGTGCGGGGACTTGCGCATGCAGGCAACAAGACAATTGATTTATCTAGCCATTGTCACATAATCATTAGGTAGTCACACCGCTCTTGGAGGGGCATGCAGGTGAATTCATATAATTCATCTATTCATGCTCCACTCTGTTGAATCTCGTTGGCGAGGATATTCAAGCGGCGTCTTAGTTTGAGACTCCTTACGGAACAGAATGCAGACTCACGTAATTTTGTTTCAGACAAAAGCTCCGGCTGTACGGCTTGCACTACCGCACGACATATGAGAGGCCGATATTGTGGCTAGGTGAGAAAGAGGAAACATTTGGTTGTACGTAGTCACGTATGAGTGGCATATGCACGTCATATCAAAGGTCCAGAACCTGTATACGGAGTCTCAGATCGTCTGTGTATACATAAAATGAGAACAATTCCGTAAGTCGAGACCCCAATCCGAAGACAATATTGAAACATACATATGTAGGACAAAGAGGCAGGCGAATGAACTTTGAACACGACCTAAATGCTCCAGCAGTGGCTGTGTGGTGATAATGCAGATGTGTGCATTTAATATTGGGAATAATGGCAATGTCGTAGCCAAGTATGAGCTATCTTAAACTCGGTTGGGAAAAAGATGAATGTCAGTCTCTCGGAGCATTATACGATCGCATCTTCATCTCCATCCATAGAAACACGGTAGCATTCTGTGAGAAGGCCTTACACACACAGCACTCGCATAACGAAGGAGGTGGTGAAGTTCTTTGCCGTGAAAACAAATTCTGTATCTTAGTTCATCGAGAATGGGACTCTGATTTATTTGCATCTGAATCAGAACCAAGCAGGTCCGAACTCTCAACAATCAGGCCTGCGAGCAGTAGTTATTAAACGAACCAGCTAGAAAGCAATGATCATGCCAACATACATTATCATACCGGAATAGTTAGAATTTCGACCATTAGTTGGACTTCAAGTCACTGAAAATAGCCGTGATATACCGTCAATAGTCATGATCTATAATAATATGCAGAAAATGTCCGGACTCTGTTAGAGCGTAAACAAAACACTCAAAAAAAAAAAAAAAAAAAAAAAAAAAAACTAGAGATAGATCATTGGGATGGAATGTATAGGTAGTAAATGACATTACCGAAGACTTTGTCTGTATCATTTAGTTCACCTCTCTGCAACTCCGTGGAAGGAGTTTGCCAACATTCCTATTCCGGTGAAGCTCTCAAGGTTCCAGCTGTCACAGGTTCAAGTTCTTCTATTACAACAGAGATATTTTTAATTTCTCACATCATCATCTGAAAAACAGCCTCGTCTGCTAAACATCGGATTTTCAGATTCATACGAAGTTGGGCACTACACGAGCGGCGATGCACTTTGGTTACATTTATAAATCCTTCAGCTCTTGATGCATCCTAAAAGTTCCGCAACATCCGTTTTTACCGGAAGGTTTGTGAGAATATTCAACACAAGACGTCATTTGGTGTTCCTACATGCAAGTCAGCTGAGTAGCTTATAAACATAAACTTACGATAATTTGGAGGTTAAAAGTGTCGACTGAGGGGATGCTTCTTACCCCTCATCACCACCGACGAGCCGACGGAGAAGGATCACGGTTATGCGGCAATAGAGGAAGTTTATGCGCTGGTAGTGCTGAAAGGAATACATTCCTTCAAATCCATTTTATAAAAATAATTCTTGAGATGACGTTTTTATAATATTCTTATAGAGGATTGATCCTGGAAACGCTTTTGGTAATACCTGCGAGTTGATCGATGTTCCGAATATGTCGATATTTTTGAAGATCCCGGATAATGTGGTGTTACATCTGCACATTCGGTCGAATCCATATTCATGCGAAGCCGAAGATACTCATACAAGATGGAATCAATGTGAAATTCTACTCTTTGCTAGATACAAAATGAATATAAATATCAACGGTCGTTCTCCTCGGACCCCAAACAATCACAGGTCAAGCCAGATTAATAACGACAACAGGACACACAACTCCTCTTAACCACGACTTATATCCAATCTCATTGTTTAATCCAACATGCAGTTTTCAACTCTTCTTTTGGCTATTCCCGCTGCTTTTGTAGCTGCAAGCCCAATTACAGAGCGTCAAGTGGCTTCTGGTTGCTATGCCTTGTTAGTCATCGATTGCTCTTCTACATGATTCATTATGAGCTAACCTTTGATCACTTTAGTGAGGACCCTGGCTGTGGTATTAATTACGCCGTTTGTCAATGTGCCAATGGTTCGTATCGCGTTGTAATGACATGGCATGAGTGTTACTAACAATAAACAGGGTGGTTTTATCAGTTTAACCAAGACAATGCCAATAACGGAAACTACTGCAACCCTCCTTGGGGAATCCTTGCAACTAGCGAATCTGGACTTCCTGGCTACAGTTGTTAGGAGAAATATATGGGATAAGCTTCTAGTTTAAGAAAATCATGCTAGGAAGCTTGAACTTTATTATGTAGCTTTTTTCTATAAATAAAAAAATGGGCCCAAGCTTGATCTCTATGACATGGTTTGAATGCACATCAGCTCCATCGGTAGGTCAAAGTACAGGTAGTGCTATAAGAGACACTACACATTCCCATTACTTCATTCTTTCTAAACTAGCTAAATAATTAAATCCCATATCTATCAACACTCTAATCTGCCATACGCCCATACTAGAATACTTCTAAAGACATTAATACAGCTGCACATTTCCAATCACGGACCAGTTTGAGCCATCATATTGAACCTCTCTTATGTTCCCGTCTACCGGATAATAACAGCGAGCCATGCCGTAGCCCGACACCAAAGACGCCACGGCCCAGAGCGTTGGTGTGAGGCAAGATATGCCCGTGCCTTTATCGGGACTACCAAGCGAGGCAGGCGTAGATGAGGTTCGCCACCCAGTATCGTCATCTTCCCAAGTCATCTGGAGGGCACCAGTACTATCTTGCCAAAGAATATAGGTATTCATAGCGCCTTCGCTTGTATCAGAATCTCGCGGAACAGTAAACGCTCCCATAGCCTCGTTGGCTGGGATAGCAATGGATGGTGCACCTGTATTGACCACTGAATGAGAATTTGAGAATTCCAAGACCGAAGGCGGGGGCTACAAACGCACCAATGTTGAATTTGTCGGTCGAATTGTTTCTTTCCTCGATGAGGAGTTTCTGATCATCCTGTTGATAGATAAGCTTCTCACCTCCGAACCTTCCAGCCGTTACGGAATGAGGCACTTCTGCAAAAGTTGACTTGTTCTGGCATTCGAGGCCCAATGCGCTCTGAGCCCATGTCAGATTGGCATAGTAAGCCTCCTGTATCTGGTCACTGTCATCTTGAAAGATGACGCTGGGCCAATATGTCGCAATCTTCGAACCACCTGCTGCTTTCCAACCCTTAGAGGACATGATTCCGCTCCCGTTAAAAGTTTGTGCTGGAGGCGAAGGCGAGTCCTGCTCTCTGAAATAGAACTCTTGCATCTCGTTTGCTTCGTTGAGATAAAATATTTCGACTTGCGTAAAATTCTACGTAATTGAGCTCGGCTCACGTTAGCGACAACAGATAAGCCATGGAGATGAAACAAAACAAGACTCACATTGCTGCTTGTCACCGGAGTGAAGAAAAAGAATGGTATATTGAAGCATGATGCTGCAATTGGGGTGCCTAGTTTAGCATTTGTGCCCGTCAAATTGGCCAGTGTTGACCATTTACCATCTCCAGAGTGGTACCGCATAAGACGTAAATCTCCATCGTGTCCCTGGTAGATCAAGCGGATGGTGAAGCTTGATGACCCTGTCCACCAACCTGTGACACCAATGCCTGATGTTGCATGGACGGCATTGGGCGGCGAATCTGAAGAACGCGGAGGCTTGCCAGAAGCTTCTGGAGCGGTTGCAATTCCTGGTGTTTCTGTAGGAGCCTTGTGAATGTGTCGCGATCCAAGAACGCCACCCAATACGGCTCCCACGATCACAAGCAGCAGAGCAATGCCGGCTAGGACGAGCCACAACTTCTTTCTCCGCGGTTTTGGTTCGGGTTCTTTAATAAAGCCTTCGGTTTTGATTCCATCAATGCCAGCCTGTGCATTATTTACCACCTCCAAACCGTCATAACTCCGAAAAGCTTCCAATCCCTGCGCGATTTGGGCTTTGATTGAGACTTCTAGCCCCCCAACATCAGGTGGCCGCACCTCTAATCCGGTATCATCACGGTCGATAATCGTCCTCATGACGTTCCAGTCCGGAGGATCTCCCGGAGATGGCAGACAAGGAAGAGGAGTGTGTCGAAATTGAGGACAAATAGCGCATCGTGAGATTTCTGGTGAAGTTTTAAGGAGCTCACAGGAATAAAATTGTTCACGATGCGACAGCGAGGCTGATTGGGCTAAAACTTGGTATTCCTACAAGCCATTTGTAACAGCCTGATCGTGACAAAAGCCATCGGCTATGCGGCAGGACCCTGGCGCTTGACCGTGAAGGATTCTGTAGGATTGCTGCGAGAGCCAACGACGAGGCTGTGGTAGAGAGAGGTGTGGCTCGATACCCAATAGCGCTTCGCAGGTATTAACATGCGCTCTATAAATGGCCATTGATAGCGCAAGTTATAAGCAGAGCCTCATGGCGACATATAAAGTAATACCCTGTCTCCTTCGAAACGGGTGGGAATGGCGGCTCCAAGGAAGGCGCAGAAACTTGAGACCCATGATGGGATTCGAGCTGCAATCTAGCTGCTCTACAAGGGAGGCGAATAATCCAAGGAATGGACGGATACCTATTAACGATTCAAGATTATCTTATGAAATATAGAAAATAGAGTAACTGGATTCAGGCTTCATAAAAGTACATTTAAACTAATTGAGGAGAGAGAAGTATGTCGTGGTTGCCTCTAACCGTTAATTGAGAAGAGTCGCCAAACCTCGCACCCTAACCAATCATTTCGACAAACTGCGAGTTAGTAACCACATCAAACATGTCAAACTGTGATCAAAGAGCATAAAGACTCCTGACACGATCGCCTCAACAGCACCTTATATCTCCCACTCTTTCCTCAGTGAAGCTAACCACTCCTTCACTGTCACAGTCTCGCCTCCGACACGGACACCATCCACCAATTCTCCGCCTACTTGAACCACGCCATCTCGAACCGCCGCGTTACCCCTCGGATTCCACTTGGGTATTGCCAGCCATTCATGGCTAGAGTTGCACACAATCTTCTTCAACTTGTTTGCCTTTAGTAGAGGCAAGCACTCATCGCAGAAGCCTACATCCCAGCAGTACTTGCATATGCTCAAGCCGTTGTTGAAGTCTATCGGTTTATCACCACATGTGCCGTCGCAGGTATAGCCAAACTTCTTGGCAATGTCCTTTTCCTCCAACGGCGTGATAGCCGCCTCCTCAGAATTGTCGCCTGTGGCAATTGTTTCCGGCACTTGCACTGATCCTAAAACAGTGAGTGCCTTTTGAATCTCCTCCACGCGCGCATGTGCTTCCTCAGACTCATCTCCTTCTTCGCTCGATGCCGCCAACCGTGCATTCAGTTCGGCTTTCACCGCATTCAATCTGTCAAACTGCGTGGCTCCAAGCGGGCATTTTGTCTTAATAAACAACGCCATCTCGTCAATAAGCCACTGCTGGGGTCCTCCGTCAAGATTGAGTGCCTTTGCGACAATATCCGTCTCAATCGGTTCAAGAAGGGACCAGGCCGTCAATGCGTTCAAATAATCTCCACATGCTGAAAGACATTTAAATTGGATGTACGCTGCCCAGTAATCATTCTCATCCGTGTCGTCAGACAGATTCTCGATAGAAATTCGCATGTACTGCTTCACTACTTCTCTAGCCGCAGTTCTGTCGCCGCGAATAGTGTGGAATGCAGAGGCGAAAATGTCTGCTGCAGTTATCCCTTCAATGCCAGAGAAACGGAAGCCTCGCCTTAATTCTTCCAACTTCGAGTAAAATTCGGAAGAATCTGGCGACTTTCTAGTTTGCTCGAAGTAGTAAAGACTCAAGTGATTGACAATAGTGTCGTAAAAGGATTGGTATCTCCATTTCAGGTTATCTTCGTCGTCCTCCTTCCTAATAAGCTGATCCGTGATAGTATAGCTGTCCATCCAGAAATTGATCGCTTGCGATGCTGACTGAGAGTGTTGCAAATCTTCATTATAAAGAGAAGCTAGGCCGCGGTGGAACAGCAATACGAGGAGCTCGATTTTCAACTCCTGCTTTCGCGCCGCTTCAATTGCTTGATCCATTGCTTCTCGCAAGGTATCCATGCAATTCTGCTGTGAAAGACTTATGCTGATCAGACTTCGCAGTGGGGCAGTGTAACTGAAGTCTGATGCTTGGCTGAGTATTGTCGAGGTCAGTTGGTAGACACCCGGCTCTTTGGAGCTCAGTTTGCTCATCTCAAGTATGAGATCATGAGTCGCTTGCTCGGAGCTTGACGCGATAGAGGTGGTTAACATTCCATTGAGAGCGTCTTGATTAGCCGGGTCTACTTCCAGTGCCTTTTGATAATACATTATAGCACGATCCGGCTGCTGCAAGTGATTGTACCAAAATGCAAGTCGTAGGTAGATGCTCGTCAGCTCGCTTGTATCTGGTGTCTCGGCTGCGTTAACCATTTCGAGTGCCCTTTCCATCATCGAGCATGCGGAAAGAAGCTCATCGTTGTCGTAGTATGCTTCAGCTAGACTCTTGAAGCAGCTGAGACTTGGATTATCGCACTCGGCTGCTTTTGTGAAGTTTGAGATTGCCGAGTCATTGTCCTCAAAGTATTGGGCGGCTTCTCCTATTCGTTCATACCAGAGACAATCGAGTGTTTTCGGCGACAGTATCTCCTTACACCATTGCTCGGCTCTCTCTAGCTTTTCAGGTATATGCGTCGGAATGATTGGTTCGGGCTCAGATGGCTTCTCTAACGGATCNNNGAGCGTTAGCACAGCAGTCATGCTTGTTCTTTCAATAAATCTTACCAGAAGCATAAACAGGCGCAAGAGATTGAAACACTCCCCAGCAGACCATTCATTGCCTAGAAGCCAGAGTTGCGCAACCCTCTTCATCATGGGAGTGAGAAGTTCTCGATTCGGCCTTGGACTCGTATTCACAGTCCTGAGCCAATCCTTGTCAAGTCTGCCGAGGTGACCGATTGCGTCTGGGTCCTTCAGCCAATTCCGGAATATTTCAATTCTGTCATCTCGGCCCATCCAATTGATCTCCTGATGAACCTGAAACGAGTACCGGTGTTTCTCTATCACATCTCCAGAGACAAATAGAGCGAAAAGGCCGTCTCCAATATCCTTCTTGTCAGATGCAAGAATTTCATCATAACCAATTGCTTGATTTAGAGTTTCCAAGTGACGATGAAGTGTTCGGACTATATAGGGACCTATAAGTTTCGTCCTCTCATCCGGTGGAGATGTGAGAAAACGCAGGCCCTGCTTCACTATAGCGAGATGTGCGTCATACTCGTTGACCTGGATTTCCCGGGCAGCAGAACGCGTAGGGCCAGATATAGGTTCAAATTCGAACTTCTCGACCATGGATTTCTGAAAAAGGCTCCAGAGAAAGTTCTGCACAGTTGTAATGTCGCTGTTGGAGATGGTCAGGTTGAGGGAGATCTTAGGCGCATCTTCGCTGATCCGTGGGCGGTTCCTTTCTTTGGTAATGAGAGGCTCGATCGATGGCAATATGGCCACGGTTCCGTAGTGAGAAAAAAGNAGTTTAGAATACATGCCTTTCAGCTTGTCCTCAAGTTTCTGTAAAGAGACAGTTCCGAAGCGGAGGAANNNAATGAAAAGTGANNNGTTACCNNNTACCCTGCCAATACGCAACGACACAACCTCACTTACCCGTGCAGCTTCCAGATCGGCAGCCTCAAAATATACAAAGCCATATACGATCCATATCAGGAGCTCGTTTAGTTCTTCGATGGACTGCGGCTTGAGAGATTGTTGTAGTTCGAGAATGACGTTCTCAGAGATTGTCCTTTTATCTTGGTTGGACTCGTCTAGAATGGTGTCCATCTCAGCTTCCGAGCCATCTGACATGATCAAATCTTTGATCTTCTCCAGAGCAGTCTGCACCTTGAGGAAATTCCCCTTGGCCTCTTCGAGTAGCCGATCGTGCACTTTTGTTCGAAGACGGGTTGTTTCAGACTCTTCGCCTTGCAAAAGATTTGTTTTTTTCAGCTCTTCGTGAATGTACGACGTGATATCTGAACCATTGTATTTCTCAATCTCGATATTTGGGGCCGATTGGAGAGATTCTCTTTGGAAATTATCGCTTTTGCCACTCACAATCAGTCGTACCCGATTCCCATCGCTGCCAGTGGACGTCTGACTCTGGATTATCTCGAAGATATCTAGAAAGTGGCTTGCGGCCTCAGGATGCCCTTCAAACAACCCATCCAGGCCGTCAATAACGATGAAATGCATGGTTCCTGGCTTCGGCGTCCCAATCTTAAGCTCGCGCCAAAGATCTTTGCAGCTAGAATCCCGAAAATACGATTCACTGTGTTTATCGTCACAAAAGGCGGCCATGCTTTTGGCAGTGCCAGAATCTTGCTCAGCAAGTTGGTATGCAATGTGCTTCACCGCAGTTGTGGCCGGCCGCTTGTCGTCGTCTGCTTTCTTAGCGAAGAAAGGGAAGAAATAATAGGCAACAAGGGCTCGGGCCGTCGATTGGCCTTGAGACTCGTGGGCAGCCTTGAGCTGGTGTACTATAGTCGACATTGCGCTTGACTTTCCCGAGTGCGCTTCGCCGGTTAGTAGCAGCAATGGACTTGCATCATTGGTAGACTTATCTGACCACTTCTTGTAGTCTTCCATGTCTCGAAGCCAATTTCCGCTGTCTGTTATACATCTTTGCCAAATCTTCTCGCAGACATCTTTGGAGGCCTTGACGTTCTTCTCTTCGATTGCTAATTTGGTTCGAATCTTTGTGAGGTTTTCTTGTCTCGTCTTCTCCAAGCTGCGATTTGTCTCTGCCTCTTTCAGATCTAGGATGCCAATCGCAATGTCATCAATCCTCTTGCCGGTCTCACAGGCCTTGCCTAAGATGGTAGCAAGGTCTGCTTTAGTACTTAGAGCCACCTCCAAAGTCAAGGTGGCTTGGACATTCTGCTGCCCCTTGACGAGCTTCTCAAATTGCTCAATCTCATCTTTCAAGCCGGAATCATCGTTCAGTAAGGCTTGCTTTGTAGCTGCCTTGAACCGTTTCCACCTGCTGCCTTTCCGAAGTACTATTGCCAGTGCACAGATGTCAACAAAACTTATCATGACTTTGTGTATAGCAGTATTCAGCTCTGGGTCGATAGTGTTGAACAGTTCAATTCTCTCGTAAATCTTGAATTGACTGAGGGTGGGGCCAACGATTCCGAAGACGGCGTCAATTGTGCCATGAAACTCGTGAATCGACTGTGGAACATCGAGAAGTAGAGAAATGGCGTTGAAACAAACACCCGCAGGTTGGAAAACCTCAAGTCGNNNGAAATAGGTAGTTGCGTGNNNAGGAATCTTGTGTTCATTCACCAACTCCGCTCCTTGAGCTGCTACTCCACCCAAGAGCTTGATACATGATAGAATGTTTAGGCCGATCCTTTTAGCTCGTTCATGGCCTCCATCTGACTCGGCCGGAGATGAAGGGTCGTATCGGCGTTCTATCATGTCCCGAATGTCGTCTATACTTTTGGGAGGCTTCAGGTCTAGAGACCTTTCTGTGCGGGCCTGGAATCGCCTGCCGGCTTCATCCCACATGCCACGAATGCTGAGATCCGCCATCGCTGCGGAATCAGCACCAGTTGTTCGCAATAAAAGTTCAAATGCTATTTTATAGGAATAAGAAGAAGAAAAAGCAAAGCATTTCTTTTTGAATCCTATTACCAAATTTCACACAAGTCCTAAGAGGGGAAAATTTAGGCAGCTTATGTAGGATCAAGTGAAAATCAGTGGGAATCCCCTCAAGTGTTGATTGGTTGATGAGTATTTGCAGCTATAATAATACGATGGATATCCTTGTGCTAAACAACTCAATCCTACCTCAACTAAGGTAGCGAAATATTTAACCCTGGCCATGACTACACATGACAGTCACTAGATGGATGGATGCACATGTTGCGAAATCCCATACCCCGCGAGGCGCACAGGAAGCTCGAAAATAATGTCCAGATTGCATTTCAAAGAACAAGCAGTGTGTTGAAGCATAATAAAACAATAGGTAAGTATAGAAAGGATAAGTTGGAATTATTGGTATGAGGACTTGTAATTTCGCAAGAAAAAGAAGTGCGTATGATGTTATTTCGTGCTGTTGTTGTTGATCTCGATCATTTGACAGTTGAGTTGGATGGTTAAAGAGTAACCAATGTTACCTAGTTTCTATCAGTTCCTGCAGGCTTCAAGTGAAGGAATGTGATTAGTGAACAAATATGCATCGTCGCTCCTTTGCTGGAATACTTTGTACTTGAGCTAGGCAGCGGGTGAGCCTTTCCAGCGGCTCTGGTGACCAAGGTTGTAGCAGATGGGAACAAAGCGGCTAAACAGATGGGTTCAACCGCCAAGGGCCTTTCAAGACAGTTGAGGCTCAACTGCTGGGTGCCTGCACGTATATGCACATGATCTGGACTCAACTTCTTCTGGGTATGCTTACCTACCGTGGGCATCTATTTAAAGGGACAACCTCGTTTCCCGCTTCCTGTCGAACCACGTCTTTCGGCTTTCGGGAATAATCTTACAATCGGCTGTGCGGCAACCAGATCGATATTAGGGCAATCTGCTTCCTGAAAATAGGTAACTTGATAGTTAGAATAGCATCACGGCTTCCCCTGCAAAGGCATCGCACAAATTGCCTCGTACAGTAATGTGTAAGCGGAAGTTTATGTACCCTGGTGTTAAGCTCAGCCCTGTCACCGTCTCGGTTACGAGATCAAATGCAAGCTAGGAAAAACCAGCACGGTGTTTGAAGAGAATAGGATCGCATGACGAAAGAGCGCTGATCCCTACAAAACAAGTTCCGAGTGCAACGAATGCTGGCCAGTGGGAAAATTCGAAATCGGGTTTCACAACTAACCGCAGAGCCTAAGGATGAATCACAGGTTGCCGTAAGCGAATCAAAAGTTGCGCGTTTGATCGGGCAAAGTGGTTTTGAGATGCACAGTGGTGAAAGATGAAACGGCACACGCAGTATCAGTGTCGCAGAGTTGAATCTGGCGGCGTTTTAGAGGCCACGAAGCGCCGCAGAACCACATGCACTGCGGGGGGCCCAATAAGGCGGGCGAGAGGGGGGACTGGAATGTTGCAATTGTTGCTTCAGGAGTCTTTTTTCAACACAGACATGGTTGAAGAGATCAATTTGATCCATTGATTCAATGAGCTCAGGTGATTTTTGAACCTGGAAAGCGGACCGCATTATTGACCGGGTTTAAGGGGTTGAACGCGGACGAGAGACGAGAAGCGAGACAGCACAGCGAAAATTGAAATTCCAAAGCATGACAGATGATGATTCCATTTTAGACAATGCCTGCAGCCCTGGGCCAAAAGGATTCGTGATTCCAGCTTGGTGGTGGCTGGCTAGTGATGTAGTCAGCACTCAGCTCACCTGCATCCCGGTTGCTACGGGTAATGGCCGCGGAAAATTGTGCAGCTATTGCTGCTGCCATGAATAGTGTCAGAGGACTATTCCGTTCTTATATGTAACTATACTATTCATTGAGTGATGCCCCAATGGCACCAAATCTCAACTGCTGGAAACTCTCTGAGATGGATTGAGAACATCCATGGAACCTTTGCCTCGGAACTGCTAGGAGACGATACGTAGCATCCAGATGGACCGCCCATGCAGGGGCCAGATGCGCTAGGCTAGGGCTTTAAAATTGATAAAATTAGCAGCAATTGGAGAAATCAGATTCAATTGAGAACATTCGCAGGTCGACAAAAGTACTCGCCCATGTACTTTGAAACATGGACCGTTGGATAGGCCTAGCCGATGCTTGGCATTTTGAGTTGTTGTTCTTTGTCGCACTCGGATTGTTGCGAATGGCCTCCCAGCTTGCATTTACGAGAAGCCACATGGAGGCTGTGCCAAACCATTCAATTCCGTAGCCGTTGCGTCAGCAGCTGATCTGTGGCGGCTCTGCTCAACCAGGCAAGTTTTTGCCCGCCAGACATCATAGTCTACAAGTCAGAAACTGCCCACGCGGGTTAGCATGGAAATCTGGCGTCCTTCGTAGGGGGGCTGGGGGGTTGGTTGGTTCGATGGAAGAGCCCCATGGCAGCAGGGGGACCCTCGTCGTATTCGTAAGGCCGCCCGAGGTTTACCTGCATACAACCAGCCAGCCAGCAGGGCTAAGACAGGAATGTTGAGTTGAGGGCGCACGAGTAATACTGGATTTGGTTGGGCAACGGGATTGAGCGCAGAGGCTTCAAGGTTCGTATTGCTGTCAGAGCAGAGAGCGCATGTGCCGTTGGTACGCGTATTGACGGAGTCTCTTTTTGCATTTAGCACAGCACGAGCTTTTTTATCCATCAATTGCTGTAGGTAGAGTTTATTTATAGCCTCTGTACGAGAAAGTACACCTCGGCGTCACTTGTGGCGAGTCGTGACTTTGGCTTTAGCCTTTTGGACTTTTGGACTGGGCAAAGATGCATTTGATGTGCATTGGCAGCAGCACTAACCGCCAACCACTTACTGGATGCAGTAATAGTCACAACAATAGCAGCAATGATATCAAGATTCCATTGGAGCACATGGCGATGGACATGTAACCTCGACTCGACAACATCATCACCAGCAGATCCTTCTGCAGGCACACGCAGCGGAAAGGCCTCCATTGATGTTAACCGCTTGCCCTGCATGCAGCACCTCGGTCACTTTCTCCAATCTCTACATTAGGTACATGTAGTCAATACTCATCCATCAGCTCCAGCCGTTATCTCGGCCCTAACAGTGGTGCACCCAAGGCACCCTCAAAAACTGCGCCACCCCTCACTTTCTCTTGGCTTGGCTAGGGGCCCCCTTATAGCGCCAAACCCAGCCCTGGCAGCTCTCAAGCTTGTGCTGGAGCTGTCTGTCCATCGGTTCCCCCCGCCTTCTGGGCTACAGCATGTGGGCAGCCATAAACCCCCTTCAAGCCACATGCGCATCTCCAATACCTAAACAGACGCCCATCGCCGCGCAGCTTATCTTATTCTCTTCAAACTTTCCTATTCAACCTTTCCCTCCATCCCTTGCATAATAACAAACAATTCTCTCGCTGCTTGTGGATTTCTTCTTCTCTTCTCCTCATAGTTTACGCGCCTGCTTCCGATTCGACCCTTTTCCCTGCGCTCCTCATCGCATTCGTCGTCGCAGCCGCCCTCGATTTACCGCCACTTCGTCGCATCATCCATCCTCTCGAACATAGCCACATCGAACCTCTTTGTTCTTCCGTCGATCCCGCAAACTCGCCCATGTGATCCGGCTCGAATTTGAAACCGATTCTCATATTTCCCCCTCCTCTCTCTTCTCCTCCCCTCTCGCGCTTTCTCCTCCCACGCCTTCTTCAACTCGCCCAGCTCGGGCCTGTTGATCGAAACCCACCATGGACGACGATCTTCTCTTCGCACGATCTGGCATCGTGCCGGGAGGTGATGGCTCTGTGCGACCGGGATACTACAAAGCCATCGGCATTGGACTGGCCATAGGATCGGGTCTTTTTATCGGAACGTCTTTCGTCCTCAAAAAGGTTGGCCTGCTGAGGGCAAACGCAAAGTATAACGAAGTTGCTGGCGAAGGCTATGGTTACCTCAAGAATGCTTTCTGGTGGGGTGGCATGATTCTCATGATTATCGGCGAGGTCTGCAACTTTGTCGCCTATGCTTTTACCGACGCCATCTTGGTCACACCGCTCGGCGCCTTGTCCGTCGTCATCACTACGATCTTGTCGGCCATCTTCCTCAAGGAGCGACTCAGTCTGGTTGGAAAGGTTGCCTGTTTTCTATGCATAGTAGGCTCTGTGGTCATCGTCATGAACGCGCCGCAGGAGTCTTCAGTCGCCGATATCCAGCAGATGCAACACTATGTCATAACGCCGGGGTTTCTGTCGTATACGGGCGTCATTCTCGTCGGATCCGTCATTGTTGCCTTTTTCGTTGGACCCAAGTATGGTAAGAAGAATATGTTGGTCTACATTTCAATTTGCAGCTGGATCGGCGGTTTGAGTGTCGTGTCGACCCAGGGCCTGGGTGCAGCCATCATTGCATGGGCCAGTGGGAAGCCGCAGTATAAGGAGTGGTTTCTATGGGTGCTGTTCGTCTTTGTTATTGGCACCTTACTGACCGAAATCATCTTCCTCAACGTGAGTCTGCCGAAACCACCTCCTGAAAACAAGAGAGTGAAGCTGACACATCTCCCCCTTGCAAAAGCCCTCAATCTCTTCAATGCCGCCATCGTGACACCCACCTATTATGTTTATTTCACTAGTACCACCATCATCACATCTGCAGTTTTATTCCAAGGCTTCAAGGGAACGGCCCAGTCAATAGTTACGGTTGTGCTCGGTTTCCTGACGATATGCTCTGGCGTCGTGTTACTGCAGCTCTCCAAGTCGGCCAAGGACGTTCCCGACACCGCCGTATTCAACGGAGACCTGGACCAGATTCACACCATTGCCGAACAGGCACAACCCGAGACGGAGCCAAAGGCAGATGCAATCCGAGGCGCGGCCGCTATTATCAGGCGCATTTCCAACGCGCGACTAAGGATGGAGGCCGAAGAACTGAAACGTCTTCACGAGGAGAAGGTGGCCGAGGCCATGGCCCCCATCAGCGAAGATGGACAGCCAATGTACGAATGGGATGGCTTGAGGCGAAGGCGAACCATTGCGTCCAGTATGCGCACCAGATCAACTAGACTTTCAACCCCGATACCGGTTTCTCCAGCTCCGCCAACTCCTCACCCACCTCTGGGAATGTCGCATTTTCCAACAGAAGAGGAGCTCGCAGAGCATGATCGTCACAACATGTTTGCTAACATAGCGGGCACAATCCGCGGCCGCCGGTCCCGCAACCACCCGCATCACGTCCTCGTGGTCAACGAGCAGGATGAGGATGATGACGAAGAGGCCCAGTACGGCAACATCGACAAGGTCCGCAGCCCGATGCATCCGCTGCCCCTCACCCACATTGCTATGCCCCAGCAGAAGCCCGATGACGAAGCCGGCGCTTATTATGGCCCGACCCGCGAGCAGACGCACTTCTCTCCAGACACCGCGTACCACGGCGCCGCAGGTCTTGTCGATCCCCAGCTTCTTGGTCCAACACCGCCACCCCACGGGAACCGGCGCACGTTTTCCTTCAACAAAGTCTTTCGACGGACGCCCCAGCCTTCTGAAGAGGAACAGGTTGGGCTCGTCAAGGAGCCTAGTGGCGACGGCAGAAGAGCGCCGGGACCACCAGATGGAGGATCACAGCCTCCACCCCCAGCTTTCATCTAGGCTGGGAAACTGGGGAAGTGGTGGTGACATTTTGCATTCTGGCGGCGTTTTTCGGTATCATTTGATGAACATGCGTCTTGCGGTTTTCTGGCTACGACGCTGCACACTGTGTATTTATCTGTGACGCGTTGTTCTCTTTATGATTGCTTTTGTTTAATCTCTCTCTCTTATCTCTCTGTTTTTTCTCTGTTTGTCTCTCTCTTAAAATGGTCTATGGTATAGAGACGAGCGCTACTCTTGGTTTGGGCTGGGACGGACAGTCATGACATGGCGGATACCCACATCGCGTGCAAGCAAAGTCAAAGTAAAGGGGCTTGAAGATATATGCGTTTAGCTCTGGGCGTATGGAGAAAAAGGGCGGCATCATGCTTTTGTGCAAACACAAACGACGGTTGGGCAAGGGGGCAAGTGCTTTTGTATATGGGGTATAGAACAGGATAACTCATGACGAGCTTGTGCTTGGACTAGCAATACATGATGTACATGATTGGGACAACTATACTTTCTGATAATATGATTATTGAAAAGAGGAATGTGCGAATTCATAATCCATCTGGTAGCAGAAAATAGTGTATTTACAGGTTGAAATGACAACGCTACCTGCTAGAAACGAAAGAGAAAAATCCTATAAACGCCATGCGATGCCTTTTATCACACTGATTGCCAATGCCGCTCCTATACCGTACCAATTTAAAATTCCACAAGAAGAGAAGCTGGGATCTTGTTTCGCATCGCCCGCTACAATATAATCGAAAACATGTTCGAAGGAAGGAAGAGAAGCCATTGTTGTTTGAATGCGCCGAGTGACATCACTCAAGCTGCATGAGCTGTCGACGGCGAGAAGAGAAGAAAACTACCAGTCGACGGCCCAGCCATTCTGCTCCAGAAACTCCTCGCACGCCTGTCGCAGGGCTAGATTGGGCCGCAGGTCAGAGGCGGAGAGAGGCTCGCGGGTGAGGGGGTCGGAGGGGTGGCGGCGGAGATGCTCCATGATGGTGGCGCGTTCGTAGGATTTGCCTGTTTTTGTCTGAGGGGAGAAGTAAGTATACTGTCTCTTNNNTACAAGTGAGTATCCAAAGGGAAAACTTACAATGACGGGGTCGACCATAATGTCAAAACTGATATCATCAATGGCCCAATCGGGAACCTCGCGCTTCTTCTGGTTCTGCGTCCTCGACGCTTCAAACACACTACTCAGCGTCGCAATCTTTTCGTTTGCCTCCTCCTCAATCATCCTGCGCTCAATCTCGCTCTCCTCCGCCATGAGCATCTCATCGCGATCCCTCCGCAACAAATCCAGCATGCGCTCCTCCACCTCGCGCTCCAACCGCAGGCGCTTCTTCTCGCGATCCCCCCAGCGGTCCTTCTTGCATTTCAGGACCATGGCCGTGACGGCGCCGAGCGACTTGTCGTTTGTGGCGGCGCAGAGCTTGTGCGCGGCGAGGGCGTTTTCGAGGGCGCTGTCGAAGTCGCGGATGGAGAGCTGGGCCTGGGCGAGGTAGTAGTGGGCCTTCATGTTTTGGGGGAGNAGGGCGAGGCAGGTCGTGCAGTCGGCGATGACGGATTCCCAGTGGCCGAGCTTGAGGCGGGCCATGGCGCGGTTGGTGTAGAGGGCTGGGTTTTTGGCGTCGGCGATGATGCGTGATGTTGCTTTTGTGTGAGATTTGGGGGTTTGTTGTTGAGGAGAGAGAGAGAGAGAGAGAGGGGTTGGATGGGGGACNNNCGCTTTAGAGTAGAGGCCGTCGGCGCCGATGTAGTCGCCGGCTTGGAAGTGGCGGTTGCCTTCTTCCTTGAGTTGCAGCGATTTAGACATTTTTGGGAGGCGATATTTGTATTATGTTTTATAAGGTAGGTTGGATGTAGAAGCGAGGACGATATAAACGGGTTTGATCGCAACAAAAAAGAGCCGAGGTAGGATTGATGTGTATGCCTAACAGCGGGAGAAAGGCATGCCCACGTACGGGAGGGGATTCGATCGCGCTGCGCTGTTTCGGCCAGCCAAGCCTCCCAGGATTTTTTATACCTCTGCCGTCGTACGTTGTGTCTTTGTATCACCGGACTTTGTAGAGAGCTGGTGCCCGATTGCGCATCACACACAGGCCGCGGAGGGGTGGGAAATCGACTGGTAAATAAATGAACGTCTAATCTTCACCGAGGCATTGATAAGAGATAGCCAGCGATCCGATTTGTCGCAAGATTTATCGCGTGATTAGATTGGAGAGAGAGAACAAAGGAGCAGGTTTGGGTTGGCGCTGTGGATGTTTGGCATTTCAAGGTTGATATTGGGAGCTGGATTGGAGCTGGGCCAACGGTGGCAGAAAGCGGTAATTGGACCCTGAAATCTACATCGGGCGGCTGTGGCGGGGTCCCGCACCGGCGGAGTTTTGGAGGGGATTTCTAATGATAAGAGATGGAACATTCGAGAAGGGATTTTGACA
Source organism: Trichoderma sp. BMH-0061 (assembly GCA_030015385.1). NCBI lineage: Eukaryota > Fungi > Ascomycota > Sordariomycetes > Hypocreales > Hypocreaceae > Trichoderma > Trichoderma sp. BMH-0061. The sequence goes on from JARWZN010000005.1 coordinate 679,723, forward strand.
CTTTGAGGTGGAAGACTGCGTGTTTGGATATCGTGGAATACAACTGAGAGTGATGGTTTGATAAAGATAAATTGAATAGAAAATAGTGCCCGTAAGAGATATTCAGCTGGTTTTGATTGGAATGACACATGCATGAGGTTGAAGTGAGGTGAGGCGATCTACAAGCTGTCAGTGACGGGAATGTTCTTGTAGAACAAGGTGGAGCACGCCGCCACATGGCCCTGGAACCTTGTTGGTTCATTTCGCAACTGAAACTTTGACAACGCTTTTTAGACAAGTATCACACATGGATAATGATGTATATTTTGATAAACTCTAATTGTTTAGACAACAGGCGTTCTATTCATTCTCTCATAATACTAACAATAACTACAAAGTAAACACTTTCACTCTAATTCATCTATTTCTGCATGTAACCCCCCTCCCTCACTGGTCCATCACCAACACGTTCCTGAATCGAGGCTTTCCTGCAATCAAATCATCAATCGCCTTCTGCGCCTCCGACAGAGGGTATCGCTGGACCAAGCAGCGGATTCCGTGTCTAACAGCAAATTGAATCGCCTCCTCACTATCAATAGCGTGTCCACTCGCCCAGCCGTGAACGCTCGTTCCCTTCATTACCAGAGACACGGTGTCAATGGGAACAGGTCCGAGAAGAGTAAGGTTCAAGAGCTTTCCTCCAGGCGCCAAGGCCTTGACAAGAGCGCTGACCATCTCGGGATTGGGAGCGGTTTGCACAATGATGTCGGCACCACCCAGCTTGAGGATCTCAGCGACGGCATCGGAAGTCTTGGTGTTGATGTAGTGGTGGGCGCCGAGCTCTTTAGCAAATTTCGCCTTGTCGTCGCCCGATGAGAGGGCAATCACTTCGTAGCCCATCTTGTTGGCGAACTGCACGGCAAGATGACCCAGTCCACCGAGACCATTGACAACGACATTTCCTCCCTGCTCAACATGCAGCTTGCGGATTCCGTTAAAGACAGTGACGCCAGCACACAGGAACGGCGCAATTTCCGCAGGGTCGACTTCCTTGGGCACGCGCACAGCGGCCTCATCTCTTAGCAGAACGTACTCAGCATAACCGCCGTCGAAACTAACGCCGTTGACGGCCTGGTTGTCGCAGTACTGGAATTGGGAGCGCTGGCACTGGCGGCAAGTTCCGTCGTGACCACCGTGCCAGGGACCACCGACTCGCTGGCCGACGGTAAGGCGGGTAACGTTTTCACCAACGGCGACAATGTCGCCGACGAGTTCGTGGCCGGTGACTCGGGGGAACACGGGGCCTACGTGACCGCTGATGACGGAGACATCTGAGGAGCAGACACCGCAGGCGAGAACCTTGACGAGGATTTGGCCGGGGCCGGGCATCTTGAGCTCACGCTCTTGTTGGGTAAAGGGGGCGTTGGCCTCGAGGGTGACCATGGCCTTGTAAGTCTTGGGGAGAGACATGGTGATGTTTTTGGTGATGTCTTTTGTTAAAGTAGGGAGATGCTGTGATTTGAGAGTAATGTATCACTTGGGCGATGATGTTGTAGATTGAGATGTTGCTGTTTGTTGAGTGTTGTTCTCACTTCAACGATTGACAGTCGGTTGATATATATATGTGTCTTGACATATCAAAGATGCCTCTTGTATACATACACCAACGGGATAGTCTTTCAAGACATGACAAAGCATCGGAGATGGGTTTATTGTAAACACACCAAATCCGATATAATGTACCAAAAAAACGTAATGCCTAAAGAAAACCAGAAAAATAAATAGCTGAAAGAGCTTCCAGTTCAATCAATGCGCTGTTTCAATACCAGTATTTCCGAGGAACCTTTTGGCAGTAGCGCTAGTTTGCAGGGTCTCTGGTCTTTGGACTCGGAGTTTGAGTTGGTCTGGGTGGGTTCCCAAGCGCGAAAAGTCCGGGCTGAACATGTCAAGCCTGCAGCACCTTGCACTTGTGCAACCCGATTTCGAACAAGGTTAAGCGTAATTCCTATTTGGGTCGTTTTTTTAGAGAAGTGTTACTGTGAATGGATGAGTTTATTGTTGCCCTGGTGTAAAGTAAACAGCAGAGGTGTAATGAGGCTGCGTATGCGACGTCAAATCTACAAGTACCTATAGAGCAGAAATCCATATATGATAAATAATTATAGATTTTGATTGGATTCAATCTTTTCGCAACAGTAGAAACTATAGTAACAGAAACATGCATTACTCAATCGACTTGGTGCGCTCTGCTATTGCTGCTTCTTCTCAGACTTCATCCAAAGTTTGGTGGGGGTTCTTAACTCCGAGACGCGAGCATCATGAAGGCCACAATTGAGCTGAGAAAAAATGAATAATCGAAAATATATATAGATTACAAAGTACAAAAATAACCTGCTAATATTTCTGTCGCTCTACAGACAAAATCTCGTGTATTTAGCACCTATCAGTTTAATGGAAAGACGATATTTGACTTACACGTCCTTGAAGTGAGTGTCAAGTGCACGAGCTACGTATTGCCTATTTTGCATCAAGGTTAAGCTAGTGCTTAATCATCTGCGGGAGACTTGATAGCGATTCATCTTGCCGGAGCTTAGTTCAGACGAGCTTAATTCGAATGCAAACAATATGATAGTACTTCTTATTGTTGAATCGAGCCTATTCTGCACATCTCATTGAAGCGTCTCTTGACTTTGATTGCTGCTGCGACTACTAACTGTACTGAGCTTACCCGTGACAGCTACCTATATGTCTTTTTATTCGCGTGGTGCATTATAAAGCAGAGCATCTGAAAGATCGAAATCTTGTATATAGTTTGACATACTCGTGGAAGAGATCAGATAGTAGCATTTAATTAATCCAAATTCGCTGCACTTGCAGAGACAATGATGTTTGCATCGAGAAATCATTTGAGACCAGAGTTTGTTAGTGGTAAAGATGGAAAAGTGGACCTTAGTGATTCCCTCTACAGACGTTCATGAATGATTCGGCAATGCAAGAGATAACCTTAAAACATTTCACAAGCCTTACCAAAGTATACTTGATAAGTGAAGCATCAATGATCTCTACTGAGCCGTCTTATCCCCGGGATGACGTTGACGTTGATCTTGAGTCTGTTTTGTTCTCTGTGTGGCAACTCTTACTTCCGGTGCGCGAGCCGTGCTAGTGACAGGGTTCGGGAATGCTGGCCACGATTGTGACTGTAAACCCGACAGGGTCTTATCCCGATCGGCCCCACTCGGGAATACCTTCACGCTTCGTCCATCTCGACGGAAAGCTTTCCTGACGTTCCGAAGCAGTCAGCAAGGCAATTACACTTATGGAGAAATAAAATATAAAATCTTCGCTGCCTCAAGTTGTTGACGACAAGAAAGCAATTAGAATTGATTGAATTAGAAGCCACAGTGATTCAGCGCTAAACTTACATATTCACATACTGTACCACTTACAACTTTTACTCTTCATAGCAACACCATCCAGCGTCTCATCATGTCTCAAGTATACCTTATTACAGGAGCATCTACCGGCTTCGGTGCCTTGGCAGCTCGAGCCATTGCCAAAAGAGGCCATACCGTCTTCGCGGGCATGTACTCGCACAGCGGAAACACCAAAGAGTACGAAGATGCCATTTCAAAATACGCCAAAGAACACAAAGTGGACCTCCGGGCTGTCCCCCTCGATCTCCTATCGCAAGACTCCGTCGATGCAGCTGTGAATAGCGTCGTTGGATCGACCGGGCGGATCGACGCCGTGGTCCACAATGCAGGCCACATGAGCTGGGGTCCTACCGAGAGCTTTAGTGCAAAGCAGCTGCTTCAGCTCTACGACATTAACGTGGTTGGCTGTCAGAGACTCAACCAGGCGGCACTACCGCATATGCGAAAGGCACGATCTGGACACCTGATTTGGATCTGCAGCAGCTCGACATATGGTGGAAAGTCTCCCATGATTGGGCCCTATTTCGCCGCCAAGGCCGCACAGGATGCTCTTGCGCAGTGTTATGCGCATGAGCTGTCGCTTTGGGGAATTGAATCGACTTTAGTATCACCAGGAGTCTTCACAAAGGGCACTGATCATTTTAAGGATGCTGCAAACCCTGCATATCCCGATATTGCAGCCGAGTACGAAGCTGGCCCTACCAAGGGCCTCAGCGAAGACACGATGAGTGGCACCGCAAGCCTACCGCCGCCAGATGCTGATCCTTCCATGGTTGCGGATGCATTAGCTGAGCTTTCAGACATTCCGAGGGGCAAGAAGCCGTTTAGAATTTGTGTTGATCCAGTCGGGGATGGTGGAGACGCCGCTGCGCTGGTAGTTGACAATAACAAGGTCAACTTTTATCGCCGGATGGGGCTGGAAAGGTTCTTGAAGGTTCAGTTGTGAGATCCCTTTTCGGGCTTATTTCATTAAATACCCGAATTTTTAGGCTATTTATGTATTTATAAGAGCAATGGCTCCTCTTTCTATGTAATTCTATGAACTGATAATGAGTGCAACCCTGTTTCTCGTTGACATGGTGATGTATCCCTTTAGCCAAGCTATCTAATTATATCTATTCCATGTAAAACGACGCCCACTTCAACTTTAAACTCATGCCAGGTCCTAAGCTTGGCCCATAGCGCCGTGGATGTTCCCAATCAGTATGGGATGCGAGGGGCAAATCGCATTTGCGAAGCGCCAACGTCAAACACAGCCAGCACATTATGTAACCATGTCGAGCCGAGAATAGATGGCCTACCATTTGCTGTAGGCTGTACACCCAGAGCACACATGTCATCAACTCTCACATTCTGGAGGATGAGATCTTTTGGCGACATGTAGAAAGTCTGGTCCGCGATCTCGATGCCAAACTCAGGTGCGGTGGCGTTGCAGGGTACAAGGAAATTGCCCAGAGCCTCGGGAGGAGAGACTGGTGCCTCACGGAATTTCGCATATAGGACTTTAGTAACGGTTGGTGATAGCATTGTGAAGAATGTACCGCTGTCGACAACATTAAATATGCCAGCTCCAGGAATCCTTTCATCGGCTCCTTGGGAATCACCAACGACGTAGTTTTCCGCAACAATGTTGTAGAAGGTAAAGTTTGTCCTCCTACGAGCGTCTCCGCTATTCAAAGTATCGGCGATCAGGATAGGAGTGCTGGCAAAATTCGGCTTGATCGGTACCGGGGGCAGCCCTCCCAAAGCAAAGGTTCCGCCGCTGCCACGCTCCATGGCAATACCGAACAAAGGTGCCGTGAGATTCTTTTGGAAGACATTGGCTAAAAAGCTGTTGTACGGAAGTGTAGCATTGGAGACATCCTGGGTAAGGACAGTTTCATTGCCAGCGAATGCGCCAGGAAACGCACTCGTGAGCAAAGGATAGGATAGGCCGATCAAGCCGTCGACTTCTCCCTGAGCTCCAAAGTTGATGAGATTGGCAATAGAAATCTCCTGGTCGGGGATAGTAATGCCAGCTACAGAAACGGACTCGTGCCCCAAGCTACCGACAACAATCTGACCGCTACCGTATCTGACGTCAAGGTGTTGGTCGCGTATTTCACCTCCTGAATACGTGCCCTTGAAGGTGGTGGTAAAATTGCAAACGCTGCTGCTCTGTACAGTAAAATTTGCTGAGACTCACTGGAAATTTTCGCCCGGTATCCAGAGATCACTCGAACCAGTATCGAAAATGAGCTTCAAGGTCTGATTCCCAACTGTGACTTCGCCAGCTAGCTCTGTGTTTGAAAAGACTGGAGAGAGAGCGCCCTCTCCGAACTTTTGGAAGGTGGATGAACCGGACGTGTCGCTACGTGAGAGGATCTCCGATACTTCAGGCGCGATTGATGATCGAGCTTTAACGCGGGTGAGTCGGATGGTGTTGAATGTGACGGTATTTGGGCTTGGACCATGGAATGGAACTGGAGACCTCATTTGAAGCAGTGATTCTGACTGAGTTTTTTCTATGCTTCGTGGTAGTAAGGGGCTCGACGCGGCCAAATAGGCCTGCATGAGGACCGACCATGGGAGTACTGTCTTCATGGTGGTAATTGAGATACTCTTTTGAGATTGGAAGTAAAACTTTGCCAACTTGAAATGGCGATGTAGTTGTATTTATTCTGATTGAATGAGAATTTGATGATGAACTCCAAGGTTATGATGCTTGGTATAGGTAGTGTTTATATATCAGGCCCTACCTTCATGAATCCTCTTGAAAATGGGTTTGGGCTGAAAATAGTTCTATTTTAAGCATGCTAGGACTTGAATAGGGCTGTGATTAGCACAGCCATAACTCAATACCCCAGTTCCTGTGGGTAGATCTGGAGCCACTCCTATATAGGTCTTATGGAGATCACCGTGATCACCACATCAATTGTCTAGCGGCACGCTGTGATTGGGTCGGTGATTTGTCATGCCATAATCATGATAATACCGATGTATCGGAACTATTACGTTGGTGGCCCTATACCCGAGCGAAATACCATAGTTGAACAATTCTATTATTCTCATCACCATAGTTATATGTGTAGGAATGTTCGATTGCGGTGTTTACTCAAACGGCGACTGTTCGTCATTTAAATACCCGAATTTCCAATTCCTGCCGAATCAATTGATGGAGGTGACGATAGAATTTCCTTACTATCATTGTTACTACACTCATCGAATCTCACATTACTTGTATTTAGCACCTCCACTGCCCCATCGATCGTCTCCTGATCTTGAAGGCGCAGACACGGCGTAGTGGCCAGCAAGCGACTTAAGCGACGCCAACACATAATTTGGCCCAAACAAGCCATGAGTGACAGAGCACACTAAGAATAGCAGACGGATGTAGGAAAAGATTATCGGGCATGGTTTCTAATCCATGAGCAATTCCTGACACATTGCTTATTAGCAAAACTATACTTGACTGACACTTGATTGACGGGATATCAAGATATACGGCTTGCGAGTTAATTTACTGACCAGTCAGAGGCTTAGACAGTAGGCTTACCCGCACGAATTGGGCTAAGCAGAAATATGAACTAGCCATAATTGTAGGCAAATCTTAGTTTGATGAATCACCGCGATTTCCGAGTTGGGGTATAAGATTATATGATGAGATTGCCGCTGACGGCAAAGTGGAAATATTACACTGGTTTATGTGAGGAATTAAATCGATTATATCAGTCAAATTGAACAGTACTCCTCATTAGTGTTCAGATTTATGTTGGAAAAATGTTTAACCTAGCTTCATTGCTGATTAACATGCATAGACGCAAACATATTAAGGTACCTGGGCTAAGCCGTCATCTGCATCTTTCACAGCTTTCTATTTTTTGACATCGGAAGCATCACTCTCAACGTCTGCTCAAAACTTGATACAATTGTATTTTCGTCTTTTTTAGATATATCACATAGTTTGGGTAGTAGCGAGTTTTTGAAATGTAATCCTTCTTCCAGAAAATTGGCTTGGCTAGGTATCTTCGTATCGAGCTTAGGGTAAGCTTTTGCTTTTATGAGTCTCTTTCTCAATGTTCGTTTCCCTTACCAAGATTGTCTCTATGCCTACGAGCTTTCTGAATGACGTCTGTCCTTTGTATCAGCCGATGCCGCTCTTCGACACCACTGATGTGTCGTTGTTTTGCTTTCTTTTCTTTTTTCCTTGAATCTCAGTTAGAGCGTATAATTCATATGCAGTCTAACCTCCTCTATAGACATATTTTCCTCATTGACACACAAAAGCGACCGTCTTTAATTTGTCAGGTCTGGCTTCCATGCCTCCAACTCCCCGAAAATTGAATTTGGTAGCATCAAAGACAAGGCCCCCTGCTCTTTATCTTCGCGCTCTTTGGATCGCATATACCTACCCCCACTACTCCATCCTCTGTGTCTCTATTTGGCCATGACGCGGGGTACTCAGTCCCACGATGAGCTGCCAGAAGCCGATTATGCGGCGAATGACTTCAGATTGTTCGTCCAAATGGTCAAGATGAGTTATAGTTGCAGATGGAAGGGGCCGGGATTCAACGGCTAAAGGGGATGGGTGAATTTTGTCCCCCATGCAGTGCGACTTCCCCGCAAACTCACCCCACGATCGTTCAACTTCCGGAGTACAGGTACCGAAAAGTAATGCCGGTCCAGTCCAGACCAATTCTTAGTTTTTCAGATCTTTGGGCACGTTGGACCGGGTAAAAAACAAAGAAAAGCAGAACGTGGACGGTTAAATCTAAACTCTCCGGTAAGTGATCTGACATCTAGGGACCGTAGTCTGGCAGATGTTACAGTATCATGCCATCAGAGCCGGTGAGTGTCGTTGTAACATGAACTATACTTATTCTTTTTCTTGTGGCATATAAAAAGACGGGAGAATTTGCAATAATGGCAAGAAAATATCAGGGATCTTACCAACTTCATTACTCAAGTCCAAGTTTACTCATTCATAATGCGTGGCAGACTTTTGTTTCTGATTCTTTCCCTTGGGGTCGGGGATACCCTTGCAAATAAATCCAAGAAGCCCAGGCCATGGAGTACTTTTGAGCAGAATGTGATATTCCGGCCAGATAGCAGCCATGGTGTTTCCTACCCACGACTCACAGAACTATCTGACGGCACAATTCTTGCAACCGCAGCATACTCTGGAGACCACCCTCCGCATTTCCCTATATTTGCTAGTGAGGATGGCGGTGTGACANNNGAATGGCGAAGCAACTTGACAGATCAAGTCAATGGACTGGGCTTTGGATCTCAGCCTGCCTTGGCTGAGCTCACGTTTAACCTTGGAGGCTTCAAAGCTGGTACCGTCCTCGCGAGCGGCAATAGTGCTGGCGCCAATGGTACAAACATTGACCTGTATGCAAGTACTGACAAAGGTGAGACATGGAAATTTATCAGCAATGTGGCTAGAGGAAGTGCTCCCAGTACTCAAAATGGAAATCCTTGCATTTGGGAGCCGTATATTCTGNNNGTCTTANNNCTTTTTGTTGTCTTGTTTNNNCAATCTTGGAACNNNTGTCGACCGCAGCCTACAAACAACACAGTCGGTGTGTTTTATTCTGATCAGCGAGACCCTCTACACGGGCAAAAGCTGTCTCACCAAGTTTCAACTGATCTGAAGAATTGGGGCGATGTTGTAAATGATGTCGCTTACCCGCTGTATACTGATCGCCCTGGGATGACTGTCATCGACTACATCCCACCTCTGAAGAAATGGATCCTGGTCCATGAATTTCCTGGCGGAGACTCATGGCCTGGTGCCGGTTATCCTGTGTATTATAAGCTCTCAGATAGTCCCTTTGACTTCCGATATGCCTATGGCTACCCTATTGTTGTCAACGGCGTACAGCCTAGCAGCAGTCCATACGCCAAAATGGGAGTTAAAACTCACTACACATCTTCAGAGCCTTGATTTTAACCTTAAAGCGACCTCCAAGTTTCCTCTCGTTCACTGTAGCCTCGAGGGTAGCCTTTGTATATAATAGAGCCTTGCATCCTTTATATTCCAGCTCAGTGATCTTCTTTATGTACAAGCTTGTAGCGATTGGAGATTCTTCGTTCGAATTGACGAACGCTCCTAGAATTTCACGTTTTCTTCCAGTGGACGCGGAGAATGCGATGCGTGGTGTCGACCTTGTCAAGAACTCCACCATAAACGCCTTCATCGGGGGTTGGGTCGCCCTCTTCGTATCCCTGAAGATGTCCGGTGCATCTCATCGGGTTTGTTGCTACTGCTACTGCTGTCAGCAGGAAGGGACAACCAGCCGGGTNCCCAAGAGTGCCTCTTCATTGTCATGCTCGCCAAAGAAGAACCCTCTAGAGTGNNTCTCTTGCGAGGACGACGGATACAAAGGTGGGCGNCGTGGGCACCTTGTATCCTTGTGGTCCTCAAGGGTCGTCGAGGGAAGGTTGGCAATGGTCTTGTCCTCGGTCGACTTTGATTTGGCAGTTCGTTTCTTGGTCCTGAGTTGTTTCAACATAACACCATCATCTGAATCGCTATTGTCACCGTAGCAATCTGGGTACGCCTCCATCTCTTGCTTGTCATCAGCCCTTACATCAACAGCAATGCACTGCTCAACTTGCTCGTTAAAGCGAATCTGCCTCCGCTTAGTACTAGTCGATATAATTCCAGAAGACTCCGTCGGAGATGCCAGGCCGCTGCTATTAACACTCATCCTCCTTGAAGAGAAGGGGTAGGCAAGGTCATCAACGATTCCGCGCCTGTTGTTGCTGGGTGGCAGGATACCTTGTGTTTCTTGGGCCTGGGTGGTTGTTGCGGCCTGCTCTAAAAGTGAGGTAACGGACAACGGCCTCTGAAGCGTAATCCTAGACATACTCCTCTTCTTGAGGATCGGCTTCTTGTTGAGATTGACAGGCGAGTCTGTCTTGGACAATGAGACGCTTGATCGCTCTGCGCGGGTATCGCGAATGGGCTTGGTCTCTGATTGCAACGGACCGTACAGCCAAGCAACATCATTATCTTTGAACCTATGGTGTCTTAGCCANNNATCAACCTCAAGGCTGGGTGATTCAAATACGTACCAATTAATGCTTTCCGCCGAAACGGTCCTTGTATTGTTTTTCACATTCATCCACGCTCTCCAAGAAGCGTTTTCCAAGCGCGCATTATTGGGAAATTCGGCACGCCGAGTTACAATGTATCTCCAGGAGGACCTGATATCCTCCTCCTTCCAGTCATGGGACAAGTAGTCAACGTGGCGCGAAGGCTTGATCAAAACGGCAGTATCATCCTCAGCGTGCTCAGTGACTGAGGGGTTNCCAGGTCTGGAGGTGTTGTTGGAACCGCTATCGGAGCTCTCGTGCTCAGGAGGNNNTTCCGTGTAAGAATCATCCCAATCAGGGCTCCGGGGAGGCTCAAGGTTGTAATCTGAGTGGAGTTCGGGATGGGCAAATGGCTTCTCCTGAGCAAAGGTAGGAAACGAGAAGTGGTCATCCAAAGAAGTTAGAAGAGTTTGGGCGCCGTCGTGCATGGGGGTAATTGAGAAATTAGTAGCTGGGGTAGAGACATAGGAGGTAATAGAGAGATTCGTAGTCGGGGTAGAGATGCAAGAGGTGATAGATGAGCCAGAAATCACAAAATGATTGGCCATGATGGGGGTCATCGTGGCTGTTGGTTCGCCGTTTATGTCGAACATACGCCCAAGTTTGGCACTTGCCATATCGATTGTCGTAGCCAGATCAACAGATTGACATCTCAGGATGTCTGCGATGTTGCGGAATGCTTCAGCTAATGGAATAATGTAACCTCCACCAAATGTGTCGGCGGCAACGATGTAGCCATACACCTCAAGGGTTGTCTCGTTGACCACCCATGACCCTGAATCTCCATCAAGAATTTCTGTACATTTAAGTTGATCGATACCAAAAGCAGCGTAAATGGGAGAGGANNNCATACGCTTATTGCCGTCAAGGTTTAGGATGAGTGCATCGACAAATTCTCTTCCAGGGCCAAGAAGGAGTCTCGAAGGTAGGGCTGACAGAGACCCCCTNTTCAGCCCTTCTGATCCGCTTACAAGAACGACTGGNNNTCTCTTGCCATCACTATTTGACGGNNNGACCGATACTACAAGCTCTTGATCCCGGGAGTTGAAGACTCTATCCTCCTGAGCGTCATCGTGTGACATCCTCCTTGGTCGAATGAGGTTCGGCTTGTAGCTGATCATATCGATAAGAGCCCAGTCGTAGTAAACCTCTGGCTCATGATAATTTGTGTCGGTCGCTGCGGATTGATATCGCGGTGAGTC
>JARWZN010000005.1:691425-701860 GCA_030015385.1 Trichoderma sp. BMH-0061
TCTTGCCCAACTCGTCGGCCGTCCATGACGAACTGGCGTCTGGCAGAGTCAACTGGAGTTCTTCCATCCTACACAGTGGTTCGGCCTCGTCATTCTGCTTTTCCTCAGATGAGTCAAACGATTTGTCCTCGCTATCAGAATCCGAAAGCTCGAAGACCCAGTCGTCGGAACACCTGGACTGGTCGCTCTCCGTGCTGGCCGTCATATCATCCTCCAAGTCGTCTAGAAGGATGTGGCCGACGGTCAGCCCGTACAACTTAATCTCTCCATTCGACCAAGAAGCCTTTATGACACCACCGAAAGTGCATCTTTTTTCGACAAGGAATCCGTCAGAGCTTTGCGCTCTCCCAAGACGGTCAGCTACGTTTAAAGTCTGTGTCTCCGGCCCTCGACCGATAACAAAGACTTCAAACGATGGTTGACCGTCCTCGGANAAGCGCAAAGCTCTGATGGATTTTTTGTCGAAAAATTTCCTGACCTTCTTCGATTGCTGCTCCGGACACAAGACAACAATGCACGGCTTCGCATCATCTTCGGAGCGGCCCAGAACCACCAATCTTATGGAAATCGGGCATTGTTTCTTGCGAATCGTGCTGCGAAGATACTCTAGCAGCGGCTTCTCAAGCAGCGAAAGGACATGGCGGAAGCGGGAGATCGTGGTGTTGTCGACGCTCTTGCCAAATTCTGCGAAGCCGGCGATGGGTGTAGGGGCAGACGGAACGGATCGGCCCTTGCCGTTGACGCCGGCGCTGGTACTAAGGCGTGGAATTTGCGTACAATCAGACTCTATTAGTTTGCCGTTGGGCGACGGGAATTGAGTGCTGCTGTATCCTGAATCTTGTTGGTCGTCGGTCATGGAGGGTTGGGTAGATGCGGGGGATGTTATTCATTGTTACACCTACTATGTTGCCAACATGAACTCGACATGGCAGGGAGAGGCGCTGTCAAATAAAAATGGCGTGTAAATTGAAGCATTAAAAAGAAATCTCATAGGCGAAGAGGTGAAATAGCAATGGAACATTTTTCTTCGCGTCGTGCAGGCTTAGCGGGCTCCGAAGCCTTTCGAAATGTTTGGTTGGGCTCCAATAACTCCTAAGCCACAATCCCATCAATTGAGCCCGTAGGGAAGCCTTACATTCACCTTGCGACAACATTGGCCAGTTGGGCTCTCCCAGCCCCCAATAATACATGTAAATGCGTTGACCTGCCCATATCGAGAGCCCTTTCGTTTTGAGGATAAACTGCTCGTCACATCCAGACTCCGAGTATGATCGGCTCTCTGGCATCTCCTTACCCGCTCAAGGGCATCACAGACACTGGGCTACAAAAGCTCACGCAAGCACTCTGGGACTGGAACATTTGCGAGGCGTGTCAAAATGTCGAGGCATGCACCAATCCAGGATGCTCATGGAGGCGCTCAGCTCGGTTAGAGCACTTCTTTGAGTTTTACAAATATGTCACGTCATCCTATGTCCCAGATTTGCTACCTGCCAGTACTCCGGCGTTGCGCAGTCATGAGGACGTTTTCGATATCATCAGGCTACTCCAGGCCCATCCTGATATGAAGCGATCAGAGTTGACGGATGAATATTTCTCTAGGAGAGATAAACCACCTCCGTCCAGTGATCAGCATTGGGCATTCAACCTTGCCGTACAAGTCATGTCCATGGTCAAGTGTTCCGCTGAAAATCAACCNCCCAGCCAGCTTGAACTCGGGACCCAGGCAATCCAGTGGCATTTCGACGAGTCGCTCACTGGGTTCATATCAAGAGCGTTTCCACAAAAGGATACAGGCAAGCTCCATGTTCACGATGACTCGGGCCAGATTAGGGATATAAAACCGGCCTTAACAGCCAGACGTCTGAAGAAGGTTGCAGGACTGAGGTTTCAAGGGACTGATGACCTGCAAAACCATCTAAGGATGGACGTCAAAAAGGGAGTCGTGGAGATTTACCATTACACAAGCGTCCTAAGGGAGCATTTGGCGGCGTCGCAAAAGTTGCACGATTCCTTAGTCTTTGGAGACTCCATTTCAGCTCAAGATATGAGTTTTGACGGAACCTGTGGCCCCCAAAAGGCAAGCAGTAATCTTCTCGATCTCGGAGGAAATATCCCTAGACAGATCGCCCTCGAAGCTCTGGATTCAATGCAAAAGATCCTCTTCCCATTTGACTCAGACTCAGAGCAGATTCTCTGCGACCTAGTGTCCAAAGAATCATTCGACCCCGATTGCCTGCGATATGACTCGGCCGTCTATCGAAGGGAAAGTGAAGAAGCCGCATCGTACAACTACTTCGGCGCGCGACTCGTGGATCTGTTCAAAGAGCTGGAGAATCCCAGCCCCCGCGGTATCATGGAGAAATGGCTTCAGCGCAAAAGCGGCGCTCGCTATATGATGATGGCGACGCTCGTTGGCGTTATTATAGCGATTATTCTGGGGATTCTCGGGTTGGCCGTTGGGATATTCCAGGCTTGGGTGTCGTACGAAGCTTGGAAACATCCTGTGAGTTCTGGGAACTGATCCGGTTTCAAAAGCGGCGAGGGATTTTCACAAGCTCTGCCATGTGTGGGCGTTCGTTTCGTTCGGATCGAATGCCTTTCTGGGATGAGAGATGCGCGATGCCTCTGCTGATGGTGCTTTGTAAAATTCTCGCTCGCTACCGAATATGATTTGGGCTCTGACCTTCGGGAGGAACTATCTGATAGACGTCGCTCTTCATGAAGACAAGAATGAAACACGTACCAACGTTTAATTTCTAGGAATCATCGTTCAGAAATAGAAGCGCGAGGCCTCTGGTGTTACCTAGCAGTTCTGCCGTATCGGTGCAATGACAGGAATGGTGGGCTACAGATAGACTGCAGAGTTTCTTGCCTCGGACCCCAAACGTGCCTTGTTCAGGATTATTCGAGGCGATACTCCAACACAAATACATCTAGGCAACCTGCCTAGCGATGCACGTGATAACGGTGACCAATATGAAAATGCTGGTAATACAGGTGTGTATCCCCTCAGCAGTGATTTGTAGAAGAAATAANTCGATGGAGATGTTCGACAATATCATCGTCACGCAGTACCAAATGTAGTAAAAACACCAGTACTGGACAATATGNNNACCCCCNNNAAAGGCAAGCTCATCAACCTGCAACCAATCTTCATGTCTTTGATGAAGCTTCACTCCTGTGTGGTGACCTCTCTTGCAGCCCCTACTNNNGCGGCGCAGATAGTTTTCCACGGCCCAAGACTTTGCAGAGATGGACGCATAACAATTCCGACTTCTTAAATTATAGTCATGTCTCCGTTAGGTTCCGCTATAGCTGTTGGGCTCGACATCGATTCTTTGGCAAAAAAATAAATCAGCCTTGCATACCACGTTCCACAGAAGAGCGCCAAAACCAAAACAAGTTCTAATTTTCAAAAAAGCATATATATAAGCATTAATACGAATTCATCCGTGTGATACAGAAGACCGCGCGGAGATAAGCAGCCTCTGGTCCGGGGAATCCGTTGCGTCCCCGGAGAGTTGCGCCACAGTGAAAGATAGGTACATATACATGTACATGTACTAGAAAAAAGGGATGTCTGAACGGTATCAGGAAACGCTTTGGATAATGGACTCCATATTGTGAGATTCGCTGCAAAGGCTGTAAATCTCCTCCCTATGTGTACTAAAACCCCGCATTGTCATCAATGCATCCGTCAACAGGCTGTTTCATTTGTGACATGGTCTGGATCAACTGTTTTGGTAAAATGCAAGATGCATGTACGAGCAGTTGCGGCACCAGTATTATGAGTACCTAGGTAGCTAACCTCTTGCCAGCATTGCAATTACATTGTTATAAGACACATGCCCATGCTGTCACACAATCTCTAACGATACAGATGAAGGATAGATGAAGGCGATAAACTCTAAGGAATGGTGACTAGCGAGCCTGTGGTTTATCAGCGTTCATCAAAACGCCGGTCGCGTTGTCGACATAGCCAAGGCTGGATGGGCCGTTTAGTGGCACCCCTGAAGTTGATGACGTGCCGTTCCGTTCCGCAGCAGCGGTCTGTTCTGAAGCTGGGCCCCTAGCAGACGCCAAAAGGTTGAATGGCCCATCTTTCTGCGATTCCGCCAGCCATTGACCAAGAGCAAAAGAGTGCTCAGCGGGACTCGACGCATTGTCGCCATTCCCTCGTGGTCCTTGCTGTAGCGTAGTGCGTTCATTGTTTCCAGCGCCAGGAATCGGGCCAGTCGGTTCTTGTGCAGTGGCAGGTTCGAGAGAGAGAGGCTGGACGAGGTGGAGATCCAATGGTTAGCGTCCAAAGTTCCAGCAGAGCGGATCAATCTCGGCCGGATCTATTTCGTACTAAAGTACCTAGGTACTAAACTGCGGGGGCTGAGGGGGCACAGGTACTAATCCATGTTGCTTGAAACACCATTATGTTCCGTGTAATTCCCTCTCGTGAGACATGTTTGCTGTTTACAGAGCCGCAACATGGATCAGTAGGTACCTACTAGGTACTAACTAGTAGATACCACTTGCAAAGTGCACACACGGGGACAGAATTTTGAATAAGGATACAAATGTACTACTTACTGAAGTGCTCATGGCTTTACAGCTGCGAGGGCGGATAGGCACCTCAATATTTGGACGGAAACGAAACGTGGAGAGATACGATATTCAAGAGTCGACTTCACGCAGACTCTTCGCCTTGGTGCCAATTCAACCGACCTGTCTCATGAAAGAGGCCATTACCAGCTTTTATCATCTGCGAAAGCTCTACCTACACCTGCCATGCGCGCATCACGAAAGCCTTCTTAACAGCAGTACTGTAAAACTTTTGGGCACATGTAGGCAGTACATGCCTTGCAGACTATGTCCGTGTCCTTCGTTTGTAGAACTTCACCGAACTTTGTAGGCCTTCTTCATTCCGCTCCATGAAAGATCTTAGGGAACGAGTTTAAACAGGCATCGCCCCAGGCGTTGTGTGTCTGTAAGACTTCCGCTTGTTCTATAATGTAGTCTACAGTATGGAGTCTGGCTCTTATTCTCCGGCGGGATCTGTTTGCGACCAGCCCCTGACATGATGTTGTGCAGGGCGAGTAAGGGTGAGTAAGGGTGAGTAAGGAAATAACTGGAGATTGCTGCCGATGACGCCGCCATGCCTCAATCAAGCGTCGGGAAGCTCAATGTTGATGCGGGATCGAACAATGCTGGGTAGAGAAGACTAACGACCACGAAGCTGAAGAGAGAGAGAGCCTCTAGATGCGAATTGCATTTCGCTCACCCATCAATATGCATACCTACTTTCGCCCGTACTGGACGGCAACCTTGAGACACAATTGATGACCCGTGAGATTGATGACAGTCACCAGCGCCCCGCCTTGCCCCTTGGCGGGCCGTCCTTCTCCGCAAGTTCTAGTCTGACAGTACCTTACATTTATCACCTCACCACCGTACTTCGCTTAATTATATATATGAAGTTAGCGTATTACCATCTCTGGTAAATAGTGGGCGAAAGCTAGAGAGCCACACAGACCAATTTTTCGAAGGAATACGGACTAGGTACTGGTAAATATTCAAAAGTGCTAGAAAAGTGCTACCTAAGTACTCCGGTTGCCATTACACGTAGCAATGTCTTTGTAGCCATTAGTGGGCGCGCTATTAGTATATACTTGCATTACCTCCCATCCGTCACATGGGTGGCATCTGTGGCAAATTCAAGGTCCCCAATTGATCTCACTCGCACGACAACCTTAATAACGACGTCGCAACATTTGTTTCTTTTTCTTATTTTCCTTTTTGGACCTGCATGGTATCACGCCAACACTGGCCCTGCACTCCCTCCCTTGATTTCAACGTGCCGCTAGATTGGGCCATGGCAGCCCAACAATCTGCCTTTTGGATTGGAAACCGACGTGGATGTGTTCGTAGTCAATCACACCAACAACTCACCGTGGTGATGCGTCAGGCATGTACATATAGAGCCGCACCGCTCGCCCACAAGCACCCAGGCCTCCGTCCATTGCTTCCAATCCCAATCCAATGCATCCATGGATGTGCCTGCATACCTATACATATTACCTAGGTAGAGAGTCTCGCCGCCATGCGATAGGTACATGTATCCTTCCAAATTCTCTACCAGGCTACCCCATGCTCTAGATGCTCCAGCGCCTTCAATTTCACATTCCCTACCGCCCCCATCGATCATATTTTGCCTTGAACGTAGGTCTCAGAGCGTACTGCCACGTGATGCCTCCGTGGTGGCAGCGTCCAGCTCACATCCCTTCCAACCCCTCCAACCATCACGACCCCGACCACCCCAATCATCACAATCTCTACAGCCTCTGCAATGACTTCACCCCTTTCATCGCTGTCGCGCCGCACACCAGCGGGGATATGGGCCTTCCTATGCCGCAATTGGTTGATGAACACGATGCGACAATGCCTTTTGCTACATCGGGCAATGAGCATTTGACCCCAAACAAGGCGGCACCCCTTCCAAACCCTGTTCACCAAGGTGAGATGGTAGGATGCCTTAATGGAGTCGGTGATCTATTTGCGGGCTATGATTCCCCCGATGCTTTCTCCATGACCATCGAGGGAAGCCAAGGACACCGTCCCCGCCAACGCAGGCCCCGTGCACGGGCACCGAGCCCGCAAGAGTGGGAGGATCGCAAGACTGCCATCCATTTTTTCTATATGGAACAAAACCTTACTTTAGCGGCGACTCTCGGGAAAATGAAGATAATCTATCGGTTTCATGCAACGNNNGTGTCTGACAGCTGTTCTNNNTATTCCAGAGAGATCACAGGCAGTAAGAAGCTAACCNNNCTGACCTTTAGGGAGAAGATGTATAAAGACAAGTTCAAGCAATGGAAGTGGTCCAAGAATATGACAAAAGCCTTAGCTTCAGAAACGCTCAGTGACAACCCGAGGCGACCTACATATAGCAATGCGGGTTGGAATGACCGAACGTGGCCCATGAGGCGGATAAAGAGCAGAATGTCATTGAGCAGCTTCAGAGCTTCTGGCGAAGACTCGTCTCTACAGGAGGGTAAGCCATCAATACAAGACATGCTGCTAGATATGTCCCTGAGGCTGAAACACACNGCTAACGCCCAGCGTGTGCAAAAAGACAGCCCCACGCTCGACGGTTGGACAACTGAGACACCGTTTTCCGCCATTACGGACAATGAGAGTCCCCTCGAGAACTCACATGGCATTGATGGAGCCTGTCTCAATACTGGCGAGGACCTGTGTAAGCTCCTTGACAAAGGGCCTTGCCGCGTATACTTTGATCCGGACGTGCTGTACTCCCGCGTCCGAGAAGCTGTGAAAGCGTTCGAAGAGGATACAGGTACTTGTAGTCATGAGGAAGTAGAATCTGCCCTCATAGATGCTCTTTCTTGCTACAGCCACCATTTCTCTCCAACTCACAGCAAGACGCTAGAGATTGGCTATTTGCTGGCCTCTTGCTATGTCAAAATGCGGCGCATCAATGATGCTTATTGCATTCTTGACTGGATGACCAAAAAGCATTGTGGAGATACCAAGTCTTGCAACGCCAAGATTGTAACTCATGTACTCAGCATCATAGCCATCCTTCGCCAGACATGGAGGGACGAAGAGGCAAATTCGCTTACATATCGCCTCTTAAAGCATCACCAAGCTTCAAATGAACATCATTTCCTCCTGAAAAACTTTTCTAGGCCTTGTGTTGGGTCGAATCAAATGGTTGAGCGTCTGCTAGCATCGAGCAAACCTGAGGAGCTAGCGACCATGTCAGATATCTTGGACCGTCTTTCAACCGATTCCAACAACCACAAGTTACTCCAAGATCTGCTTCCTCTGTATATACAAAAGTGTGACCAACCGACACTTGAGAAACAGGCTATTCACTCTATATGCGTTTTAGCGGCAATACTAGCCAAGAACGCTCGGTTTGAGAGGGCCATATACATTCTCAGAGAGGGCGAGCGGCGCTTGGAGCCGCTTTTGGTGGGGAGTACGGACGCTCAGTGCCCATCAGAGCTCTCAACGTTCAAATTGGCTCAGCGTCTTGCTTTTACATTCGTTGATGCAAACGACCTAGACGCGTGCTCTAGAGTACTAAGCACCGTATTAGAAAATACGGATATTGACAAGCTCAACGATGTTCGCACTGGTTACAGCTTTTCGATGTGTAATTTCCTCATATCGACGGCATCTGGAATTCACAAGAAAGAAATTTGCGAAAAAAGCCGTGCTTGGATGAGCCAAGCTCTCTCAAAATCTCAAGCCTTGTTTGGGGATTATCATGACTGTACGAAGCGCATACGCGAGATGATAGATACTTGCACCATGGATATTGTTTTGAAGATGCATTGAGGGCAAAGGGCGTTCCATACTGAGAATAGCAGGGACTTGTTACAAAGCAAGGTTGATTCATTCTATAGACTTGCATATGCAACAAGATGGCACTTTGGAGTTTGTCCGCGAAGGACGGGTTTTTGGATTGGGATACCGGGTATTGATTATTTATGGTAAGGTAGGTACACATTTGGAATGGAGTAGGAAAACAGGTAAGATCAGTTCATGGATCAATTTATGTTTATATAACGAAAGCATCGGCGCCTATCTATAAGACTGAATAAAGGCAGGGACGGTATATTGGAAAGACATGGTTGCATAGTTTAGCCCATTTGCACATCCTATTTCGTTGGTTCAATATCTCTCTACGTTTTTCTTGGTCACGATAGTCACTTTCCAATTGGCGCTAGCATAAATTATCCATCCAGCATCAGTATATAGGTGGTAAAACGATATTGTAATGTCAATTTCTTTACCGCCAAGATACATCCAAGACCAGTCCTCTTTCTAATCTTGAGTCTATAATTCAAGCTGGATCATATGCAACAGGCCATCTTTTGAACATAGGAACTGGATACATACGTATTTAGAAGGTAGATGGTATCTTGAGCCTCTGCTGCCTGCAACTCAAGCTCAACATACCTACGTGTATCCTCCACCATCCCCAGTAGAGTACATGCGCCACCAGTTACTATAGAAATATACTGAGCCTCTGTCTCCTCGAATGACGGTATTTGTCTTGTGAAACTTGACTCTTTGCTCCTTGCCGTTTTTGTAATGCTCTGGTGTGTCTATTGTCGGGTAGGTGAGTTTTGTGCATAGAACCAATTTTTCTAGTGCGGTATGGAATTCCTACTTTGACGAAGTATTTCTTTGTATAGCAAGATCCTGAGTAAAATAATAAACACTGGACTAACTCAGTTTCAATAATAGTGGTTTTGTGGATTTGAAGATCCAAGAGAAGGCTACAGAAGATGAAGACGACCTCTTTTGAGCGAATTCAGGATAGTTAGCTATAGTTGAAGGGTTTCATACAGGCGCCAACCTGACCATTGACCATGACACGTATCTTGTTTTGGCGTTGGGATTAATTGACCAATCTCCTTCAGATTTGTGCTCTGTTATCTATCTAGATATCGCTAACATGTACATTCGGTCTTGTTGGATTCTTTCCAGCCCCATATTCGTCGATAATGCCATTGATCTTATCAGCATCCAACCCCTTGACAATCTGAAATGGAGTCGGTTTGAAAACTCCCTTCTCAACGAGGTCTGGGAAAGACTTCCAAAAGATTGTCGAGAGCTCTCGTCTATCATCTTCATGTGGGCGGCAGAGGAAGCGGCGCAAATCGTAGCCTGCCTGCTTGTTGAGTCTGGAGTCATCAACTTCGCCGGCTGTCAAAGGAACCAGTATTCCCTTCTTGCTATTTGACAAAAGGTTGGCACCTAGTGTCAGGTCTTTCGCCTGGACTGCGGTGCACACGTGCAGAAGGTTATCTCCCACAATGCTTCGTACTTTTGCTTCAATGTCGCTGTCGCTCAGTGTTCTGTCGATGACATGGGTGGCTCCGAGTTCAACAAGAAGATCGGATTTAGCCTTGCCCGCGATGGCGATAATGGTACCAAATCCAGCCCACTTAGCGATTTGAATAGCAAATTTCCCGCAGTTGGAGCCACCTCCAACGATAACAAGGGGTGTGTTCTTGTAATCGAATGACTGTCCTTCTAGTGTCAAAGGAGAAGGGATAGCGTGAGTAGATGGATGGAACAAGGCAATGTACATGGTCAGTACATTCAGTGGTAATGTCGCGGCCTCGTCCTGTGTGATTGAGGAGGGAACTCGACCCATGAAACTGACATCCATGATTGCGTACTCTTGGGTTCCCATGTAATCCCCCTTGAATGGATCTCCATTACCAAACACCACATCGCCAACTTTGAACTTGTCGACATCTTTGCCAAGAGCATGTACAACGCCAACGAGATCTATTCCAAATGGAGAGGGCACATTGTCGCCAATGAAGTACCCCAAATCACGAACATACTGATCGTGAGGATTTACTATTGAGGTCAGNNNTGCTAGCAAGGCTGTGGAGCA
>JARWZN010000005.1:701866-733512 GCA_030015385.1 Trichoderma sp. BMH-0061
TACGAACATCCCACGNATGTTGACCTTCACCAAGACTTCATTGGGCCCAGGAGTCGGTACTGGTCTGGTTTGCAAGGCAAGTCGCTGGCCACGGCCTGTAATCACCACTGCCTTTTGTTCCGCCATGGCTGTAGTTGTAGAGTTGTGCGTTTCGTGCTAAATGATATGATAGAGTTTTTTTGGTAGAATGACAGACTGAATATTCTAAACTACTGCTGGGTTTTGAGAGATACTTATACTGCCACCTGTATAGCTAGGCAGTTGTTAGTTCCCAACCTTGATAGGATTTTATTTATATGTTCATTAATCATGACCTGGAACCTGGAATCATTTTTTTGATTCCATGCCCGTTTTATCAAGCCATCGATGTCATTATTGAAAGAATAGTTACTCCCATTTCAGCTCATCATGTTACTGGATGGTCATTTAATAATCAGGATAGTATTCAGATTAATATACAATGCCGAATCTCATATCATTCGCAGCACATTTCCGCTAAGATCCCAGTCTCAGGTAACCTAACTTAGTCTTAGTACGCTATTTGCCAAGCGCATGATTTCAAAGCAACTCTTCTTGTCAAACAATGCCCTTCTTAGACTACATGATACGGTCTCGAATGCGTCCAAGATTTACTAAGCATACACTGTAAGCAATAGGTCGGCTGGCACAAACCCCCGCGCTGGGCTCGGAGAATATGTGATTTGTAGGGCCATTAATCCGCAACTCCGTGTGGCACTCATACTCCGCACTGAATGGAGAGCAGCATGAGCGTCCAGCCTCTAATTTTCTGACTACTCTAGCCCAGATCTTGTCTGACACGGATCTCTCTAAAGCAACTTAAATGTCCACACCAACGTCCAATTTCTTCTTAACTACTGACCTAACCCTCTATAAGAAATCTTTTAACTTCTTCAATTCCTTCGATATCCTCGTCTTCTATCCCACCCACACTTGCTGACTGTAGCCAAGCATCACTCAATGAAGCCGCGCTGAGCTGAGTGCAGTGGCAACACTTGGTGAGACAAAAATGGCTTCTGCTCAAGGCAGCCTAGTGAGCATGATGATGCTATGAGTCGAAGCAGCATCAAGTGAATCGCCGTTTGCTTCCATCATGCATTGATAGAAATGAATAACACAACGATCATGGCACCTTCATTTCACTTCCATCGGTTAATGAGCATAAAGAGAGTTACACGATCGGCGGGGTCAATAAGATATTTGTCGTAGATTAGCTATTTTCTAGATGCACGTCTATAATTAAACACAGCCCTGAAGTCCTAGGCTAAGCATTAGGCAGATAATTGCATCCAATCGCCAAAGCTTTAGCGCTTATTATATGCATCAGGCAGCGAAACATTAGTTTGTCTGCCTTGTCGATCTTACGTTTAGCGGTCAACCAAGCCACCAAGGTGAACGATATAATACTAGAGACACAGCAACAGACATGCAGCATTCAACCTGAAGGACATAAACTCGACTCAAAGACTCAACTACTTCTACAATCTAACGTTTCCCCTCGCGAAGCTGAGTGAATCTCATGGTTCGATTGCCGCGGTAACGCTCAGTCCTTCAGCTCTACAACTCTAAACCAACATCATGGGATCAGGAAGCCAGGCCAGTGAAGAAGACATTGACGCTGTCTTTATTGGCCAAGATGATGTCAGTGATTACAATCCAGGGCAATTGTTGCCCGAGCTTCCAGACGTCATCGAGAAGATTCGAGCTTGGCTGCAGCCAACAGCATACGACATTGCTGGNGGAGAATACCGCAGACACTTGTCGTCTCACGTTGCCGGCACAGGGCAGTGGCTCACTTCAAGTAATCAATATCAAGAATGGATGACAAACGACGAGCATGGATTGCTCTGGATCAAGGGCATTCCGGGATCTGGAAAGTCGGTGATGGCGGCCAATCTAATCAACGAAATTGCCAAGTCGAATCCAGGCTGTCCAGTGTTATACTTCTTTTTCCGCCAAATCATCGACGCCAATCATGAGCCTCGAGCTTTACTACGAGATTGGATGGACCAAATATTGAGTTATAGCCCACCTTTACAGAAGCAACTGAAAGAGTATGTACAAGAGAATCGATCCCTTGACAGCATATCTCCGGAAACTATGTGGAATCACTTGCGCCTAGCCTTTGCCAGTCTTCCTGGAAAAGTCTTCTGTGTCGCTGATGCACTTGATGAGATGGATCGTGGCAATGAGGGATTCCTCAAGACGCTTGGAGACATTGGCCAGTGGCGACCAAAGACGGTCAAGGTCTTGATCACCAGCCGTCCAGTGGCAAGTGTAGAAGTGCCACTAAGAAAGACTCCTTGCCTGCACATTCGTTTACAGGAGGCTTTGGTTGATGTGGACATTTCAACCTATGTCCATTTCACTCTATCAAGATCCAATATCCCAGAGAGCGATTGGAAAACGATTGCAGATGCGGTCCCAGGCCGTGCGAATGGTTTGTTTCTCTACGCCAAACTAGCCATGGATGCGTTTCTCGAGCCAAACGTCGATATCAATGAAGTTCTCTTGAAGCTCCCAACAGATTTAAACGCCTTATATACCGACCTATTGAGCGAGCATGCAAAAAGATCTGGTGTGCCAGATAACATCCAGCACCTCATTTTGCAATCTGTCACTCATGCTACTCGTCCTTTGAGACTGCTTGAGCTGGCAGAAATGATCAGGATCAGCATGTTTAACGATTCCAAGTGGGATATAAAAGCTACCAAGGGACTCATCAGAGCTGCATGTGGCCCATTGCTAGAGATACTACCCGATGAAACAGTTTCGGTAATACACCACTCCTTCACCGAATACCTTAAGGGTACTACACGACCGGGCGAGAGCCAGCACATTGGATATCCTGTTCTGCAGATGGGCCCAACACACGCTCAACTTGCCCTGCAGTGTATTCTGTACTTGAAATCTGGATGCTTGAATTCCATCGTCCTTGAAACGGATGAAGAAATAGCCGACATGCCACACACCAAATTCGAACGCGGCGGTCGCTATTTCAAGACGAAGCGCAGAGTAGAAGAGGTTGAAGTCGAAGTCCGGCTTCAGTACCCATTCTTCGAATATGCGGCCAGTAATTGGTACCAGCATATTACAAAATCTGAAGCTGCCGGTCAGGATCAGAAAGAAATCAACGCAAAACTTGACGAACTATTTGGACTCGATAACAATATGAGGGCATGGCTCAAGATGAGGTGGCCAGAACACAGCTTGGGAGCTAGAAGTGTCACAAAGCTTCATATCGCCGCCAAAAAAGGACTGGTATCATACGTCAAAGAATTACTTGGAAGCTTCGACATAAACGTGCCGGATTTCTACGATAGAACGCCTCTGNNNGCCATGGCTCTCTCCCTTCCGGACNNNCCACTACTAAAANNNTGGNNNGTCTTCNNNCATCACATTACTAACGTCAACACAATGTCTAGTTGGTGGGCTGCTTCTGAGGGACATGCGGAAATTATTTCGATATTGATAGAAAGCGGTGCAGATCCAGATCGACCTGATAGTTATTCTGGCCGTAGGCCCCTTCATGTAGCGGCCAGCCACGACCACCCTGCAGCCGTAGCAACACTACTGAAAGTCGGAGTCAGCCCTTCAACGAAAAAGACTCTCGATAATCCTTGGGCTAGGGGTAGCCGTTCCCCGTCATCCATTGGCGACATACCGCTCCAGTATGCTTGTAATGGTCATTTGAAGGCACTAGAAGCATTTCTCCCCTTTATAAAAGACGATTTGGATTTGATGCACCGTGCCTTGGCGTGGGCAGCCAGCTTGGGATCATCAGAATGCGTTGATTTGCTGCGTCAACAACCGGGCGTGGATATCAACAGAGTCATTGACGGCCAGACAATGCTTTATAGAGCTTGCGAGAAGGTTGATGAAGTCATGGTGGAAATGCTATTGAAGGCTGGAGCAGATGTTAGCATTATATGCGATCCCGGTGATGATGCGACTTGGCAATGGAAATATTCGCAGGATGAACCCGCAAGACTGACCTGCCTCTTTGCTCTATGTAATCGACACGGCAGTGAATATTATAACGACAAATTGCGAGTTATATTCTCGCTTTTGGTCGAGGCTGGAGTTGACATTCACTACCGGACACCGTTAGGTGAAACAGCATTACACAACGCCGCTCATTGTCCAGTCCTCATCAAGTTGCTACTAGAGGCTGGGCTTGATGCGAATGCCACCGATATCACTGGCGCAACTCCACTTCACTTTATGCGTTCAGGAATGGTACCCTTGATACCGTCTATTGAACTCCTTGTTGAGCAAGGACATGCTGATATTAATGCTACAAAAGAATGCGGGCGAACAATTCTTCATTGTCTTATCCTCAATGGTGACCAACCATCAGCTCTGAGATTCTTGGAATACGGACCAAACTGCAATACAGTCGATAACATGGGCAACACTCCGCTGCATACTCTTTTGCAAGAACCTAAGCCAACCCCAGAAATGGTCAAAGCTCTACTTGCCGGAGGAGTCGATCCAAATGCACGAAATCACGACGGCATGACTGCATTACTACTTTGGAACCGCTCTAACAATAGTCAGACGGATATTTTAGACATCCTTCTCGAGGCGGGCGCCGATATCAACACGGTTGACAAAGATGGAAACAACCTAATCTTTCAATCACTCTCCGTTTTCTTGTTTATGAATGAGAAAGACCCACACAAAGATATTAAATATCTTATCGACCGAGGAGTTTCACCACTTCAACGCAATTTCCGTGGCGAAACAGCTCTCCACTACGCCATGAAGTGCCCCTACGCCTACGAGTCGAGACCTACGGCAGCCAATCCCATGACAAGGCTTGATTTCCTGATTAGTTTAAAACTCGATGTGAAGGCTGTGGACTATAATGGAAATAACCTCCTTCATACGGTTGCCATGCTGGATAAAAACCACAGCTCTTATGATGGCCCGCGATTATTGGACCTCTGGGAGAAGCTTCTCGCTCTGGGATTAGACTTGGAGCAGAAAAACCATGCCGGCCGCACGCCACTACACTTCTTATGCGCATACAGTAATCGTTGGTTGCGCATGCCGCCGGGGGAGACCATGCCCATTGATCTCGTCATTTCCCGAACGAAGAATGTCAATGTCCCCGATGATGATGGAATCGCCCCTCTACACCTAGCTGTATCTACTTGCGGGGAGGTGTATGCCAAAAAGTTGATTGAAGCTGGCGCGAATCCTCTGGTTTCTACTCATGAAGGGCTCACTCCTCTTCATCTTGCTGCGCGGGGCAGAGACAGCAACAATGTCGGCCTACTATTAGATGCACTAAGGAAACGACAACAGGGCCTACCAGATATTGATATCACACAGTCAGGACACGCTAAGAGTTCAACTTGGAGCAAAATGAATGACCGCCGGGCAGTAATGGGCGTGAATGCGAAAGTAACAACTGATTCGGCCGCTTATACAGCTCTTTACTACGCTTGTAGGTCTGGGAGACCTGAAACAGTGTCTCTGCTGCTCGAAGCCGGAGCTGATGCTAAACTCAAAAACATCTTCGAAGCTTGTCTTGAATTTGTAGAGGAATGCGAACGATGGAAGCATCCTCGTCCACAGCAAGATGGTGGCGAATACGTATACAAGGGCGCTCTAAAACTGCGTGACCCATACCGTACCGATGGATCTTGCCAGTGCCACAGTACAGTTAAAGGGATCGGTATAGGCCATATTGCGAGGCTCGAAGAGATTGTTGATATGCTTGTCGAGCATGGAGCCGATATTTCTTTGCTTATAAACCGTCCTGAGAGACATAAAGAAGGCATCATCAACACAGCTGTCGTGAAGCAAAGGAATTATACGGCTGCCTGTTTAATGCGCGCTCTCGACACGAATAATACAGAAGGGATAGATGAGCTCACAAAGTTCGCCCAGGTTGCGCGTCGCCATGAGCAAGAAGCTGCAGTCCAGGCTTTGACATCTTCAGCCTTGATTCATCCCGGAGACGAGGGTCAATCCGTGCCGTTGCATTTTGTCACGCGGTTTTTGATTCGGAGAGAGTATCATCTGTTAGAAGAACTTGTTCGGCTGGGAGCGACATTTCTTCCCAAATTCACTCCCGGTGTTGATTACGTACCAAACGAGAACGCCACCCTGGAACATCTTATAAAGCTTGGCTTCACGTCGCTTGTTGACAAGATAGCGACCATTGAGACGGAGGCACAGTTAGAAAAGGGAGAATGGCATGCGTTTGGCGACAAAACAAGGCCGGGCTTATTCTTCTCAAAGAGGGATGGTACTTCAGCTTCTTTTTCACCATTCCTTCTTACCGCCGTTCAGAGGGAGTTGCCGAACATGGATATGGTGCGATTGCTTGTTGAGAAATTTGCGGTCAACGTCAATGAGACTGATACTGACATGGAATCCGCTCTCTTTTGGGTCGCACGAGGTAACGTCTGGTGGCAAGTCCACCAAGCATTACCTTATCTGCTTGATGCTGGCGCAGATATTCATATGCGGAATGCAAAGGGGAAGACGCCACTCCATATGGCTCTCCAAGGAGACGGCGAATATCTAGGACCATTTAGCTGGGATGCAGCCAAGATTCTGATCGAAAGAGGAGCGGATGTCAATGCGGTCGATAGTCAGGGCCAGAGCTGTCTTGCGTACGCACAGCATAACGTTGACATGGTCAATCTTCTTGTCAAGCATGGAGCAATTGTCACACTGGACTCGATTTTTGGCGCCATTGAGTCCGGCAAAGCAGAAGTTCTGCAAGCGCTCTTATCTAGCGGTATAAGCCTAAATGCTCTTGGAGACGCGCCGCCTAGGGAGGATGACGAGAGGAGGAGGAGGAAGGGCCTTAAAGTAGAGGAGACATATAAACAGTTTCCACTACATTATGCCGCCAGATATTTGAGCCATAGTTGGAGGAACTCGAACTGCTTTTATCGGGAACTCCCCGCTAGAATGAAGATCATTGAGATACTCGTTCAGCATGGAGCTGATCCGTTCGCAAAATTCCTCAAAAAGGACAAAAGGGTCGAGGACGAGTCCAATCACTCAGAGACACAAATCACCACTATCGACGTGCCTAAAGGCTATAGAGAATGCACACTATTACATGAAATACTTGGTGGAGATATAATAGCAGATTCGTTTCTCCAAATTCCAAATCTCGACGTCAACCATCGAGATGCCAAAGGTCGCACTCTTCTCCACGCGATCTGCGACAAGAGTGACTATAATGATGGTGGTGGCCCCGATCATATCATCGGATCAGACGCGAATAGGGACGTGATTGTGCCGGAGGAGCAAGTTACCTCATTTCAGAAACTTTTGTCTCTCGATGCAGAATTGGAGGCGACAGATAACTTTGGCCGAAACGTCATTCATTATATGCTTGGTGGTGGAGAGTACACTCATCTTCACTTGTACCAAAAGTCTCTGGCCTATGTTCTTGAAAGGGCCCCCAGTTTAATGAACCAGGCGGATGGAAATGGAGATACTCCATTTCACTATGCAGCGAGATGTGCCAACAGTCGTGTTACTACCGACGAATTAGAGATGTTGTTGGCGGCGGGAGCAGATCATACAGTTGTCAACAAGAAGGGAGAAACCCTGCTGCATATGCTAGGAAAGGGTATTTCTAATCTAGCTTTACGCACCTTCTTTCACACCTTGGTCGGTCGAGGTATTGATATAAATGCTCGCAACAACCGTGGGGAGACGGCATTGTTTTCATTCTATAGTTTGCCTAAGACCGACAAGTGGCTTTACAGCGATAGCGACAAACTTTCACCAGAACTTGTCAAGCCAATGCTGGAAACTCTAGGTGGCGACTTCTTTGCTAGGGATAATCGAGGCCGAGGTCTCTTACATGCCGCTGCAGCCGGGGATGTCGAACGATTTCAGGAGCTTAGGGATATAGGGCTTGATCCCATGATGGAGGATGGCGCCCAGCAGACAGCGATTGATGTGGCTGCTGCGTGTGGAAACAGAGATGTTTTGGAGTTATTTGAAAAGAAGGAATAAGGAAGGCAGTATATGTGAAATATTGGGCACAAAGAAGGCTGTACATCTAGAATCCAATCATGCATTACGTGGTGGCGCTCTATCTTTTCTCTACGGCATAAGATCACAGAATTGACAAAAGGGGGTCTGAAAGGGTCAATTGGTAATGTTCATTCATATGCCGCAATGCAGCAATTCAGAGACTATACTTGTATGCAAGCCCGTAAGGAGCTGGCTGTTTCAGTCGCAGCGGTAAAAGTCGTTGTCGTTAGGCGACGTCCTATGGGCGTAAGTACCGCAGTATCTATAGAGGTTAGCAGTATTCACGTAATTCGATTCATGGTTTCTTTCAAGCTTACCTTGCTGTCCAGTAGTTCCGACATACTCCCAGGTAAAAATGGCCCTAACGAGTCCAGGAGATCCTCCGGTGTATGGAATCGTCCAAGTAAGCGGGAATCCATAAAGCGTAGTTCCACAGTCGGGACGATTGAAGTAGTAAACATGGGGGTATTTCCGATCNTCNNNGGAAAGAGAATCAGTCATTTCAACATCGCTGAAGAACAAAGTATACGTCTTNNNCTTACCAATGGGATTAGTTCTGTGTTGGAGAGCAGCCTCTCCGGCATTTGTAATATCCGAAGGCCTGAATTCGCGACTGACACCACTAGCAAAAATTAACGATAANNNGATGGTGTTATTTTTCCCTCTTTGTTTAGATATCTTACTGCATTTCACATCTTTCTTCGGAACATTGGTCACTAAGGCATTAGTTCCCGAAGCAGCGAGGAGCGCAGTGAAGAGCGAAAGAGGCTTCATTATGAGGCTAGTTGAGTGAAGATAGGTATGAGCAAATTGATAAAGTTGGTTCTAACCCATATTCCATTGAAGACCCGGGAGATATACCAACTATATATGCTTCTCATTATAAGCATGGGCCATATACAATTACATCATTTGTTTTATCAGCCAGACCACAAGGCGACTAATAAGGTCGCATTGGTCTCTCATTTCCCGGTGGCTTGCATAACTGCATACCCGTCCCGAGCTGTCATATTCACATGCTCAACATTTATTTCCCCTCTGCCGTTACTGCGTTCAATGCTACAACGTGACAGAGACCCCTTTTGCAACACTTGATTAACACTGTCCCACCTATTGGCCAGGCTGTCTCACCGAGACTGTCTCGGAAGTCGGCTGCTAATCTCCATTCAGGATGGCTTCCTAAGAAATCGTGATTAGCTACAATTGAGAGGTATCAGACCATAGGAAGTATGCATCATACTAGATTATACAATGGCCGACAACAGTAAACTATGACAATGGCTGATTGAAGCCTCGACGCGGGTTGGTAGCAACGACGGGAACTATGATGGAGCTCATGTTTCATTGTCCCGCAAATATGCACGGCAGGATCATGTCATAAAATGTGGCGAGCTGAAACTGAGTAGACACATGGCTCATGTAACACTAGACTGGGGCCGCCTCGCAGCCTTCATTGAGAAGATGACCTCTCCGCAACACTTCTATGATACACAGAGCAGACACTGACACGGAAAAAAGAAAATTGGCAATTGACCTCTTCAGAGACATGGGAGTATAGTTATCGAGCTTAATAGTCAACTGGCCTTGATGCTGAATACAAAGTAAAAGCGCGTTGTTGTGCAAGCAGGCTGTGTCCAAGTCATCAGAGATCCACAAGTGATAGACTAAGGCATTGTCAGGTACAGTAATATATATTATGGCCCATGTAACCCATAAGTTGCCACCTACTTTGGAGATGAAAGACATGCATGGACTTGGCCAATGGGTTCATATCCGCATGTTGCACCAAGGCATTCGGTGACAAAGATATGGGGCGGGATGAACCCGGCCAGCTTTTGTGGTCACCGTCCCATCCATCGTGGGCCAACCATTCCCAGCGGCATTGAGGGGTTTGAACACAAGCGTTTAATGTTCTTTGATTGGGTCATGCTCTGTTATTATTGTTGAATATTATTAAGGTGTATCAATAAGTAAAATGCAAGGAACCGAGAACCCGATAACGGACGCCAAACGTACCACGTAGCCATGTTCAATAAGAAAATACCATCTAATGCGAGACTACCTGACCGCACCCATCGCAGGGGAAGTTCATTTAAGATTTGGATATTCCAACCGGCATTATGATTCTGGGCATTTCGTAATTGTTGGTGTGTTTCCTCGTTAGGGCTGTCTCGCTTGGACTATTTCCGGCTTCCAGTGATAACACTGGATTTTCCGGTCGTATCAGACACAGTCCCGGAACACGAATTCAGCTGATCCTTTCCGTCATTCCCGAATACAGCTTGGAATAGATCCCTCGTCATCTCTCATCCGCTTAATGATGGACGTGGTAGGTGCAGTATAATAACAGCTGGCTCTTCAGACAGAATCACCTTCTTCCGGTCTTTCAACAGCCAATGCGTTTGGGCTAGGCACTGATTCAGCCGCGCTTTCTTTCATCTTCGTCCTCGGGCCGCGCTTCTTGATCGGCTTGGATTTCCGGAGGCCAGTATCTTTCAACACCTTCCACACCGTCGTAGATGATACAGGATGGCCTGCTTGTGTTATCTCAGCAGCTATGTCAGCACATGACCTTTCCCCGTTGCGACTATCGCGCTCGAAGCTTTCGGCAATAGCTTGTTCAACTTCCTCAGTTCGTTTTTTGGGCCTTCCACTCCTCGGCCGATCCGACACAAAGGAATTGTTTATCTGTAATGGCCGGACTGATGGGTCGAAGCCATTTTTGAGGGACCGGCTGTAAATTCTGTTCACCTGGCGGACCGACAGGCCTAGGACAGCTGATATCTCTGTCGATGACCAGGCTGTTGAAGCTTTCAGCGCTAGAACAGCACCCCTCATAGCTTCATCGGACTTTTCACGACTTATCGCGTTTGTTGCGCTCATTGCAATGGTTATAGCTGTTGAAAATAAGGGGATATTGGTTGTGTTGGGTCGAGCCCGTGTTTTTACTACCCAATCCCTGCTCGCATGCTATCCTAATATACGGTATATTAGCCACCTTTGTTGTTTGTTCCTGCCCTTATCTCATACAAAATTACCCTGCCAACTCTACTTTCCTCGATACTTTAAAATCCCCCAAGTTATTTGGTACATGATTATGAGAACCGGTATAAAGACTAGTAATGCCGAAGATAAAGCTGCAAATAGCAATGTCAAGATAGAAAACCACCAGAAGATCTGCTGCACCTTGCGAAGCCCGTCTTTACCAATTCCCCCAGACAGCAGCGAATCATCTGGCACACTGAGCATCACTTGCATCGAAGACAGAATGAGAGATACACTAGCGAATATGAATGCCAGCGGTACTGCGGCATGCTGAACGAACGCCA
Source organism: Trichoderma sp. BMH-0061 (assembly GCA_030015385.1). Classification (NCBI taxonomy): domain Eukaryota; kingdom Fungi; phylum Ascomycota; class Sordariomycetes; order Hypocreales; family Hypocreaceae; genus Trichoderma; species Trichoderma sp. BMH-0061. The sequence continues at coordinate 713,236 of JARWZN010000005.1, forward strand.
ATGCCGACCATGGGGACTCGTGGTAAAATCGTAATCTGTTGCCTGCGCTTTTGGGCCGGAAGATAAAGATCGCCCAGTTTAAGCGCGTAAGGCGAATCTGGCCATAATGATACCGTCTTGCTACTATTTCATCGCCTAAAAGGCGAAACCCGTGGATGAACTTGGGCCACCCAGCCCAGGTGATATCCTCCGGTATAAGGCCGTGCTCCTTTGCGATTCGAAGATCTGATTGATGCTGAATGAGATGAGAATATGATCTCAAAAATCCCAGAGCATTTGCTCGATAGCAATCCGACTCATGCAATATTCCTGTTGGAATGTGCAAATTCGATGCCAGATATTGAGTCCAAAAGTCGTAATTGAGTAAGCAAACCGGTATTGGTTTTATGAAAACGCTCTTCTCTTGCCGTATGAGATGAAACCGGGGATTCTCAACTGGCACAATTCTTCTGCCCTTGAAATTTTGCACATGGAGCGCGTCGATGTTGCTGCTTAGCTTTCTTGCGAATATATGCAGCACGTTGTAAAGCTCGTCCAAAATCGGTGTGGCAAGCTCCCTTTGCAAAAAGTCTTCAATCCCAGCCAAGGGTATTGCTGGTTCTCCCGGAATATAGTCAATGAGGCCGTGCTCAGGCTGCGGGGTATGTGATGAGGCAGAATACACTGCGTTGGGGATCCGTTCATGAGGTTCTTCAAGACGGCTATCATCAAGCGCATCTGCTCTGGTAAAAGGAGGCTCGCTTATAATTTTGGTCATTGTTACATTCTCTTGGGTCTTGGATCAACTGATTTATCCCCGCAGTCGCAGCTTTGAACAGGTTCAAGTTCATTCAGCGTAGGATTACTGAACGAAATAACCCGTGTTACAGGGTACTATCGCCACCACTTAAGAGCAAGATTTTCTGATAGTCATCGAGTGTAAGTAACATCTTACGTATGAGAATGGATTCGACCTACATCAATTCCAATCACATCATCAGCTGTCTTAGTTTAGTCAGAGCTTTTACTCCCTACCGCACAATGCAAGGCTTCGCAAATACAAGCCGCGAGAATAATCACTTGCTGCTTTACGAAATCCCGAAGTAGGATATGAGCATCTAAAATAACTTCGGATTTGATACACCCGGTATAAATTCCAGCTTTTATATGTTAGATATGAATACAGCAACTTATATATACAAAATACCGCCATCAGCGACGGGATTCAGGTGGAGTAAAGCATGTTAGCAGCCGGAGTTCCGGTCGGAGTTGGAGCGGGTCCCGGAACTCTCAGCAATTGTATTGGTGCTCTTGTAAGAGGCATCTAGTGAGAATCATCTCGACGACTCCCATCACGGCCTCTGAAGCAAAATAAATTCACTGAATATTCATATTTTACAGCATATTTCAGTCAATTTCCGGCCGATTCGGTCCCGATTGTACATCAAATGCTAATAAGCTCGAAGTATAAATGACAGAGCATCCGGCTTTCCCATTTTCTCTCTTCTTTCCTCCTTAATCACATCTCTTTATATCCACGACGTTCAGCTATATTCACAATGGCTCCCATCCGTGTTGGTCTCGTTGGACTCAGCCCTGAGCCAGCCGGTGCTGGCCAAGGCAAATGGGGCGTTTCCGCTCACTTGGCCTCCCTCCGTCCTTCCCCTCATTACGAAATCGTTGCCATATGCAACTCGTCAGTTGAATCAGCTCGTCGCTCGATCGAATTTCATAAGCTGCCTTCATCTGTCAAGGCATACGGCAGCGTAGAAGACTTAGCCAATGATCCCGATGTTGATCTCATTGACGTTTCCATTGTGGTTTCGAGACACTTGCTCGCCGCCAAGCCTGCCTTGTTGGCCAAGAAGCAAGTCTTTGTGGAATGGCCTCTAGGTGCTAGTACGTCACAAGCAGAGGAGATGCTGCAACTGGCTAGAGAGTCCAATTTGAGGACCATAGTCGGGACACAGTTCTGCGCAGACCCATGGCTTGCAAAAGCCAAAGAGTTGATCGAGAGCGGAGCGATTGGCAGAGTGACCAGTTCCGACGTCCAGATTTCGCCTCCCACTGGGCCGATCCATACGTGGACCGCAGAAGCTGAGTTTTACCTGGATTTTGAGAGTGGCGGGGACGAATATCACATCACGTTTGCTCATTGTGAGTGCTCTGTTCATATGCGATGACGATCTATCAACTGACTTGTATTTACACAAGTCCTGAGTGGTTTTGTCCATGTGCTCGGCGATTTTGCCAGTGTCAAATCGACGTTCGCCGTCCAGCAGCCAATCGTGAAGCTCATCAGCAGCAAGACTGGAGAAGTCGTCAATCCCGAGAGGAAAAGGACCTCGCCCGATCACATTTTCGTCCAGGGCACTCTAGAAAGTGGCGCTGTCGTGAGTATCACCACTCGCACACCTCCACGACCGATTGACGGACAAGGTCTGCGCTGGCTCATTTCCGGCACCGAGGGAGAGATAGAGCTCGCAACTAAGGGTAGAGGGTATCAGACGGGGTCGAATGATAGGACTCTGCGTCTTATTACAAGGGACGGAGAAGTAAAAATAATTGACTGGAAGCAAGATGAGCCCAGCCATATCAAGGATGTTGTTCCACCTGGTGCTAATACTGCAAGGCTATTTGAGGCATACGCGCTCAAAAAGGATTGCTATTACGATTTCGAAAAGGCCGTGAAGCTCCACAAACTTTTGGACAGGATCGCAAAGGATGCTGGATACATGTAAGGTAGATGTGCACCACAGAAATCTACTGTGGTTCATAGTCGACGCCTTTTTGGTAGAGGATTGGAATCGTGGCACTTGGGTCTACTCTATTGCTTGCATGATTTCGTGTCGTGATAATAACGAAAGATACGACTCTGTACAGCAAGTTAGAACATGCTCAAATGAAAAGTCTGTGACAATACGTACGACCGATCTGCCATCGGCGTCCGAGAATCTCCATCCCATGCTTGATAACGTGCAACTTATCAGCAATAGTATCGCTAGGAGTAGATTTTGAAGCGCGCAAATAGATCAATGCCACCTTGTATAGCATATGCAAGAGGAATGGGGATGCAAAGTCATGTATTTTCTTAAAGGGCTGTTGCGCGATGTACATGGACATCTGTAAAGCCGTTTGAGAAATCAGGTTGCTTTCTGTGGATAGCTGGTCAAGCGAGATGCCAGATGTGTCTGCTCCACGCTTATTTTTGGACTGAGAACAGTCCAGCAGGAGTATTCCACTTGTAGTTGTTAGCGGATAAGATGAATAAATCCGTTCAAGTACACATACCAATAGCACACAGCTGTTTGGGCGCAAAACTCCAGTTGCCGCAAGTGCGCTTCCAGCTTTGAAACGCTGACTAGAGAAAATATGGTGCGTCTCAGCTGTGCCGTCTCACTCTCACTAAATCCTTCGGCAACGTGTCGTAGGACTTGGCCGATTAGATGAGCAGCTTGTGCGAAACGGGCAAATCGGCCTAGATCAAGTGCCGTGGCTGAACCAAGTGTATATGCATCTTCAGGCCGGCAAGTCTAGAGAGAGTATATTAGATTAGATTATGGGCATATTGTGCAGTGTAGTGTTACTCACTCCATTATTAAAAGTGGCATCATCAACCGGGAGGATATTCTCCAAGATTGGGTCAGGTGTTACTAGATGGCGACTTGGGTCCGACAAGTTTAGAAATCTGACACTGTAGTTAGTATAACCATGTCGTGAGGAAAAGACAAAAGCAACAGTACCTATCTAAAACAAGAATTGCCCACCACACTCGGCGACGTTCCTCCAATTCGTTCCTCGAAACTCCGTTCAAATCTCGGCATAGAATTGACTTATCAATCCCCAAGGCGGTAGCATAACGAGCGCACTCAGAAATAGACAAGAAAGCCGATGGATAAATGCCGTGTCCCATCTCATAAATGGCTATGAGCACCGAAGCCTGAATCACTTGTAGAGATAAGGCCCCCGAATGCTCAATTCGAAACTGCAAATACTTTGTGATTTGATAAAGCGGCGTTCTCGGTCCCGAAACTTGCTCGCAGGACAATTTCATAGCGAGGATGAGAAAGAAGAGCTCGGCGCGCTTATGGGTCAACCAGCTAACTAGGTTGGCCAGGAATTGTGTTTTTGACACGATTGGCATCCATTCTTGAACAGAGGAAAAGAATTGATCAGATATGGCCTTGATGTTTGCAACGTCGCCGACCAAGTCTGATACATCTTTCGTAATTAGGTAGTCGATATCCGGCTCTGGCACCTTGAGCTGAGCACTGGTAAAAGCTTCGGGGTCAAGGAAGCGCTCAGTGAGAAAGTTGGCCCCGGCAGAATGAGAGGGCACGAGATGGAAGTTATCATAGTCCGGGCTTGCTTGTGAAGTCTCGGCTGTGGCTGAAGCCTGATCTGTAAGTAAGCCGGAAGTGGGAGAGACGACAGCGTTGGTGGTGGATGGTGACTTTCGCTCTCGCTTCTTACGACGGTAGGGATAGTCGCACACAATCCGCTTTCTATAAGTGCGTCAACGATTAGTAAATGGGCACTCAAAGAGCGCATGCACATCGAATATGTAATCAGATGAGTAGAGGTCTCACTGGAGACAGCCTTTGCACTGAGGAATGGCCCGGTCGCAACGCCGTTTGGAGTCTCGGCATGCCAAACAGGCGAATGGCGCCGGCGTCGTTGCCAGAGCCTCATAACGCCGCTCCATGGTGGAATAGGGACACACTATATGCGTACGCAGTGCGTAATAGCAGCGGTCGGGCGTTTGCAGTGCAAGTTTGCTAGTTGATCTGCGGCATATTGCGGACAGATGCAGGGAGATATCACCGCTCAAGTGCGGGTGGCCCGGTTTGGGTGAAAAGCTTCTAAGGTTGCTGACAAATGGTTGACTAGAGCTGGAAATACCGAGGTCGATAATTATTGCGTGGAGACAGTGAGATGTGGCTGCGATCTAAATCTGATGAGATCCAAGATGCTGGTATTTGCAATGTTCCTCATGGCCTCGATCTAGCCTAAAGTCTGAGTTGCATATTTGATACATGTACTCCGTAGTCATTTATACCAATTCACATAATAGCAATGGATTGTTAATGTACGCGTGTGTGAACCATTTACCTGTACCTGTATTTCTAATCCTAAAAGAGAGCTCTCTATACCTGTACACTAGACCTTGTATGTAGGACACACTCATATCGAAACATTGAGTCTCAACAATGTTCAAGGTTTCCACTTGCCGTTCTTTATCGCTGTCTGCCAAATCTCATCCTTAATGGCTTCTCCAAACTTTTTTGTTGTCCCCTTGCCACCCATATCGGGCGTAACAATATCTGCATCAGCGCGAGCCATGACGCTCTCTATTGCTTTAAGCAATGCGTCCGCCGCCTCGCGATGCTCAAAGTGGTGCAGTAACATCTGACCAGCCCAAATCATACCCACTGGATTTGCAATGCCTTTGCCCGCAATGTCCGGAGCACTTCCATGTACTGGTTCGAAGAGGCTTGGGAACTTGCCGTCGGGGTTGATGTTAGCTGACGGAGCAATGCCGATGGTGCCAGTGCATGCAGGGCCGAGATCTGACAGAATATCTCCAAATAAGTTGCTGCCGACCACGACGTCGAATTTCTTGGGCCGTTGGACAAAATGAGCTGTCAGGATGTCGATGTGGTATTTTTCGACGGTGACGTCTGGATATTTGGTAGACATCTCTTGAACCCTGGAGTCCCAGTAAGGCATGGTGATGCTAATACCATTACTCTTTGTTGCGCTGGTCAACAGCTTGCGCGGTCGGCTCAGCGCAAGATCAAAGGCATATTTGAGCACGCGGTCCACTCCCGTCCTCGACATGACCGTTTCTTGAATCACAATCTCACGGTCTGTTCCCTCAAACATCTTTCCTCCAATGCTGCTGTACTCTCCCTCTGTGTTCTCCCGCACGATCCAAAAGTCAATATCGCCCGGCTTGCGGTTGGCCAATGGACTCGGAACACCAGGCATCAGGCGACAAGGGCGGAGGTTGATATACTGATCAAATTCGCGGCGAAACTTAATCAAGCTACCCCATAGGGATACATCATCCGGAACGAGATCTGGCATACCCACGGCTCCAAAGTAGATGGCGTCAAACGGAAGAAGCTTCTCCTTCCAGTCGGGGGGCAGCATTGCGCCATGCTCCTTGTAATAATCACAGCTCGCAAAGTCGAAATGTTCAAACTCCAGCTTGATCTTGTAGATTGAAGCAATACTTTCCAGACACGTGACGCCAAATTCCATCACCTCTTTTCCAATGCCATCGCCAGGGATGACGGCGATTTTGAGAGACTGGCGGGGTGCCATCTTTGCTTCTGGGGGTGGTGCAGGTGGAGGACGACGGGATAGCAGAGTAGCCAAAGACTTCTTCATCAAGCAAAAATAGAAGTAGAGAAAATAATGGGAGAATGAATGATGATAAAGCAATGGATATGAAAGGTGGAAGAAATGAGAGAAATAGAAACAATTGCATCATGTAGCAACCGATCAGCATGCGCACGCTTGTTCTTTCTTCCGCAGTTTGATTCGCATACAGAAGTAGCCGACTGCAGCGCGGGGTATTGTGTTGCCATTTGGGGTGCATGTCTCGGAAGAGTTTAAATAGAACCCGAACAACAATCTTCCGCGTATTAATTTCGCTGGGACGCCTTCATCATAAATTTCTACCGACTCTATCGATAGGCTTTACGGCATACACTATCGCCCTGATCATAGCATGCTAGATGTTCGAGCTGGATGCTTGAAAGCTCAAGCCCCAGATTCCTTCCTATTCGGGTAATCATTTGCCGCTGTGAAAGATTGGGGCATTTCCGCTAACTCATTCTCGGTTCAACAGTCGACTACGGAACAAAAGCTTGGTGAAAATGACAAAGTGTTATTCAAGAAAAGACGCAAGTTCGATTTCATACAAATAAGGTTGCTTAATGCAGAAAGTCCAGGATGTTGGATACAACTTCATCCGGCACATCCTCCGGGATGTAATGCCCCGAGTCAACATCATGACCATCAACATAGGCATTGCTAGCAGCTTTCCATTCCTGTACGGCATCAAAACACTTGCCAATGACACCATGCCTAGCCCATATGACCCTCAATGGATTTTGAAGCAATTTCCCTTGCTTTGCATCTTCCTGCGCTGCATCCAAGTCGAGCGTAGCGCTGGCTCGATAATCCTGACACATTGAATGTATCGTCGCGGGGTCCTCGAGATTCGAAACATAGGCTGCCAGACTCTCTTTCTCGAAGATTTCAAGCCCTCTCTTCTGTCGGCCTCCCATGAATAATTCCGCAAATCGCCGGGCGTTTGTAGATATGAGTGTTTCGGGCAGTGGCTCCCTCTGGATCAGGAAGAACCAATGCCAGTAAGACTTGGCAAATTGGGGGTCCTTGACCGAGTACATTGCAAGGGTAGGACATATATCCAGGAATATGGCCTTGCGCACGCGATCAGGGTGGTTGACACATAACTTGTGAGCAACTCTTGCACCGCGGTCGTGAGCGCAAATGAAGAATGGCTCGGTGATCCCAAGTTCGTCCATCACCTTTACGGCATCAAGAGCCATTAGGCTTTTCGCGTATTGCGATACATCCGCCGGCTTGGACGAATTTCCGTATCCGCGCAAGTCAATCATGACAATGTTGTATTTGTCTTTGACCTGTGCTGCCACGCGGTGCCAAATGCGGTGCGTCTGCGGGAACCCGTGAAGGAGTAACAGCGGCGGCCGTTTCGATGACGATGCATCGCCACTCTTGATGCCGAAGATTGAGACATGCGGCTCATCCTGCGTTGTGATGGTAAAAGGATCGAAACCTTCCATCATGGCGAACGATTCAATTGTATTCCTGGAGATTGAAAACTAATTGCGAAAATAATAGAATTTGACGTCAACGTTGAAGCTTAAAAGCTGATGCGTTTATTCATAGTTGGCTTACATACTTCTGACCTAACTATTCGGTAGTAAGTACTGCGGTAATCGTCGTTTCGCTACATCTTTAAGCTTCGGCAAAAATATTAGGCGCCTTACACGATTTAGCCGTAGATGCGATTCTTCATATGTGAACCATTCGCATCGCGGGTTTGAGAACAGATAAAACTTGTATTGATTGACTTGACTATGAGTGAGGGAAAAATTTCTTCCGTTGAATTATAATTGTCTCATACAAGTTGTGAATAGGATGGTGATTGACCAAGCCCGTCTGTGGTTATTGCATCCTTGAGCGAGTCGACCGTCTTGAGCAAGCAACTCGAATAACTCTTCCTATTTCTACAAGTGTGCATTATCGTCTCTTAAGGAAGCTACTTACAATCAACAAGTCCATATATCCTGTTCTACCTTAATAAGAAGGGTTGCCCGGATACAACACCAATGCATCACGACTGGTAGATGTACGAAATGACACTGAAGATTGTCATGCCGCATGATAAATCAAGGCGCCATTCCAAGAGTCAGCGACAAGAGAAAATATGCGTACATAATGCATCAAATAATTACAAAAGCATGATTGACTCAAAGCTGCCTATATGTGATGCAGCCATCCGTATTATACAAGCAACTGTCATAAAACTTCGTCATCGGCATTATTCACCAGAGGATGAAGAGAATCCTAGCGGATTTTACGCGCCCGACACCTATTTCCTGATGAAGACATTTCACCCTTCAACTAACAATCTTGCATATCCCGAACAGACGAGCTGAAGATATTGATTCCTCACAACCAACGAATCCCGGTGGCTCCATTATCCTAATAGGGCAACTATGCTAAGACACTAGCATCAGCCATGTCCATTCGAAGCAACCCAGCACCCTTCGAAAACAATCCACCTAGATTATTAATCGCAGAAAACCGCACCGAACTCGAATACTAATCGGCCCCATGGGCACTAAGAACCTTAGAAGCTTCCCATGGAGCACTGGCGGACAGTTCGGCATTTTCATTGCCTTTTTCCCGCTAATCCCCGTCGCAGCGCATTGCGTAGGATCAAGCACCCACTCGACCTTTCATAATCCACGTCTCTATGGCGCAACTGAGGGTGTTCCGAGGTTCGGTTACGATCTTCGATTTGAGAGACTAATGTCACGGCGCGAACCGTTGACCCAGCCTGACAAATCAGCCCTCCCCTTGTCTTGTAAAGCATGAGACTATCGGGCTGGCTAGATGGAGGAACGAAACCCATGGACAAAGTGGGCAACCGCCCGGACCAACAACGGCGTTACGCATAATTAGTGCGGTGTTTCCGGTCTTCAGGATCGATCCTTTGACTGGGTTTTTGTATAAATACTTTAGGTAGCATCGAGATCTTTCCAGTCTTCAATTCACAAGCAGTATCATATCGGGCTTTGCTTCAGATCCAAGTTCATTTCGTGAAATATATATATTCTATCTCAACATCCCTATCCAGCGTACACATTCACCGCCTCAATCAAGTCATATTAGCCCCAACCATTATGGCTGGCGAACTCGTTCTTGTTAGTTATCACTGTTGCTTCATTCATACATATACACCTTTCTAACAGCTAACAACCTTGAACTTGCAGATCACCGGAGCCACTGGCATGATCGGCTTCCGAACCTTGGTCTTCCTCCTCGAAGCAGGCTACCAGGTCCGCGCCGCTGTGCGAAACCAAGCTGGCTTTGACAAGATTTCACAACTCAAGCCCGTTGCTCCATATGCCTCACAGTTGACCAGCGTCATTGTACCAGACATTACCGTCGATGGAGCTTATGATGAAGCCGTCAAGGGCGTCGAGTATGTCGTGCATGTTGCTTCTCCTCTAGCAAGCAACGCTCCTCCAGGAATCGACTATGACAGCTACATGATCCAGCCCGCTATTCGGGGCACTGTCGGCATCCTTGAATCTGCAGCTAAGACCACAGGAGTCAAGAAGGTTGTGATCACTGGATCTATCCTCTCTTTGGTTGATGCAAAGACATTGGGCTCAGGCAGCTACATTAATGGTAAGTTTATATACCATGTTCCCCTTNNNTTGCAGAGAGAATGCCTTCACTTGTCGTATCTCAATNNNTTACATCATATTAACATGATAGAGGAATCGCGAACCACAACTTCTTCTGGCCCATGGTCAAGCCATATCGAGGCCTACGCCGTTTCCAAAGCTACCGCCTTTAACAAGACCAAAGAGTGGGTTGCAGAGAAGAAGCCTTCATTTTCCGTCAACCACGTCTTCCCGGTCTTCGTTCTAGGACGCGATGACACCGTCACAACCGCCGAGCAAATCGTCAAGGGCACCAACAACATGCTCATGGGTCCGCTCTTCGGTTCAACACGACCTCCTATCCCCGGTGGCTCTGTCCACCTTGACGATGTTGCCCGACTCCACGTCCTCGCTCTGGATCCCAAGGTAGAGGATGGCCAAGACTTTTTGGCCGCGTCGCAGCCTCTTGAGTCGTTTGAATGGAGCGATGCGGCTCGCATTATTAAGAAGCACTTCCCTAAGGCAGCTGCCGATGGAATTTTCCAGCTGGACCATGTTGAGAAGGTGGTTACTCTCCAGACAAAGGTGGATAGCACAAAAGCAGAGAAGCTTTTCGGATTCAAGTTCAAGAACTTTGAGGAGCAGGTTCAGTCTGTCGTGGGTCATTACCTGGAGTTGAAGGGCAACAACTAGAAGATGGTCATGACAGATGATATATGTAGATTTTACTTATAGATTACAGCATATACTATCATGCAAAATACAAAATAAAGTTGAAAAATGTCTCCGAAGTATGTTATGCCCCAACGCACATGAAGTGTCCCTACAAATTATAGCTATAAGTCCGCGCAGCTTGCCCCATCTAGCACGTCCCAACATGGAAGTTGAAATAATAATATGACAGAATTCAAGGCGCCCGATGGGTAAGCAAAATGCGTCTCGTTAGTTGCTTTAGTTTCGAAACAAATCTGAGGTCAGACGCCTAGTAAATGGACCCTTTTGCCGATCCCGCCTTGCCCGCCCACGATTACTACACATTACAATTGGAAAGGGGTTGTCAACTCGCTCTCGATCTTTCTTTTCCGCTTCACCACCCACCACACAAAGCAATCATGGCAATCCGACTCATGACAATTGACGATGTCCCAAAGGTCATGGACTACGTGGTCGAATTGACCTGGCAAGACGGCTTTCACAAGTACTTTTTCCCCGGCAAGTGGGAGCATCCATTCGCTTTCAGAAGATGGTGGACTCAATATGTGCGCAACTTGGTGCTCAAGCCGGGCGTCTACGTTTATGTGCTTGAGGAAAACTCGAAGATATTAGGCTGGGTGACACTGGTTCCGGGAGACAATCCGCCGCCGGCAGGAGTGGACCTAAGCAAAAGTTCGCCTCGCGAGAGTGAGTTAAATTGTTTTCCTTTAAATCCTNNNTCGCAATGCAATCGTTGTTGTTTGATTGAGGATTACNNNCACACGAGTGCGAAAAGACGCCTCCGGAGATTCTACCGCCACCACGATAGCATCTTGGAAAAGCTCCGTCCCAACCGCGCAGTGCGGAATGAGCGGGTGGATTATTTCCGCCAGGTCGCCATGCCGGAAGTGCGCAAAACGGTGATGAGTGGTGAAGATAGCCATCACTGGATGATTGTCGAGTTCCTTGTTGATCCATCTTTGCCGCGATTACAGTCGGAAGACGTGTGGAGGAAGCTGATTGATGTTGGTCGTAAGCAGTGCCAAGCGGATGGAGTGCAGTTTTGGGCTGGTGTTGAGAGGTCGTTGGTGGAAAGGTTTGAGACGCATGGGTTTGAGAACAAGATGTGGATGGAGGTTGGGACGGTGGATTTTGCGGCGATGAAGTTGGATGTCAGTCAATAGATTGGTTGATGCTTTCTTCCAGTATGAATGAGAGGTGTCTCTCAAAAATCGCATCGTCAAGCTTCAATATACCTGTAACTTTCACCAATCATGGCTTTTTCTTGTAATTCAATATTGAATAGAGCTATATTCCGTTCATCCGCCAACATCTTTGCAGCCATAGATCATTCTAGTTACTTGTAGGTATATCCAAATCATTACCAAATCCTCTGATGCAAAATAAAAAGAAACGCAAATTCCCAAACCCGCTTCTTTGATCATCCACTTACCTTGGTCGTCAACCTCACAACAGCTCCCATCATCAACTCTTGCCATACTCTAGCCAGCGCACCAGCTTATCCACGGCCTCTCTCGCCTCTGGCAGAAACTGCACCAACGGCCAGACATGCATCATGCCCTCTCCCTCGACATACTCAATCTCTCGTCCCTGCTCTCTTACTTTGGACACAAATTTCCTGATATCTGGCGTCAACATCTCCGTTGATCCGGCAAATATCATTGTCGGCGGCAGCTGGCTAACATCTCCATAAAGAGGGCTCACTCGCGCATCATCCGGCGACACATCCGGGCAAAGATACCGCACCGCCTCTTCAAATCCCGGAATATCCAGCCACGGATCCGTCTGAGCGATTTGTCGTACCTCTGGATTTTGGAAGGTAAACTCCACGCAAGGAGACATGAATGCGAGTCGAGATGCCGCTGGCCGTCCTGCTTTGAGCGCCTCCTGGGTGAGCGAGATGCCCATGCTGCCGCCCGTCGAATCTCCCACCACAAAGAATGGCGTCTTATCCTGCGACGGCAAAGCAAGATCATCATAGACCGGCCGTACCGCATCGAAAATCTCCATCAGGGTATGCTCCGGCGCCAGCGGGAATATCGCTACCGTCACCACCGCTCGCAGCCGCTCCGCCAACGCCGCCACCATCTGCCAATGTGCGACATCAATCTCAAACAATAAACAGCCGCCATGCAGGTAAAGAATCCGAGCCTGGTTCGGCATCTCGGACTTTGGCGCTACATCATACAGAGTGCAGCCTCCGAGATGGCGCTCCTCGATGGTGAACTGTGTTTCTAGATGCGCTGGAGGCCGCGTGCTCTTGGTCTGGCGATCGGTTTCAATGCGCTGGCGAAGGGCCTTCACCGTCTGAAGAGAGCCCTTGAACCTCCACCATACCATCCACGAGGCGACATATGCTTGCCAGCTGGCCATTTTGAGATATTTTTTGAAGTTTAGATGTTTTGTTTGTTTGGAAATACGTGAGATTGATGTTGGATGAGTGAATAAGCTGAGAACATGTGATTCCCGTCGCTTTTATACTTGGCCCAATTAGTGAGATTACACATGGATGGATGTTATGCCCAGCCGTGTATCTGCTACTCCGCTAATATCGAATAATCATTGCACTGGCGGCTTACCCCAAATTTTTGGATTACTGTGCGCCTCGCTTTACCTTGGTTGTTGGTTGGTATTTAAACGCTCTGTTTATCTGTTTGTTTCTGCTCTCTACAGACGCATCATCACAACATAGTGGATATGCTCCAAAGATGAAGCTGCAAGATGCATGTCATTGCGGTTAGAGTGGATCGTTTAATGTTGGCCTGCATCAAGTGAGGGGCCAGCTGAGCATGTGCGTGTAACGTGGGAATGCACATGATGCGGGTAAAGGACAAATTCAGAGGAGCAGGGAAGCAAGCATATGGAAGAGGGGCCTATACTAGTATTGCATACTATTGAAGATGCATGCATGTGAGTGATATTTCTGACACTTGACTGATTGATTGTAAGTCGTCGAGAATACCTTGGTATCCATGGATTTGAAGCAAGTATATGGTGGTCAAGATCTACCCTGCACCACTCCAAAAGAAACAGCATAATGACTTTGTAGTGAGCTGTGGAACATAAAATTTTCAAGCTGTATCCATTTCTCTTATTTCTTTCAGCAAGATTTCCAATATTTTGGGGTGTCCGGATGTACACTCAGCGAATAAGTCTCGGCTTTTCGTAAATCTCTCTATCGATGAGGCACGCGACCAATACCAAGATCAATGCCAAGCTGCATGCAGCTACAAGTAGACCCCGATCGAATAGATTAATACTAACATGAAGTAACCTCTGAGAAAATATCTCATATCAGAATATGCATCAGTCAAGTTAATTCAATAGCGAGGCTCTCGTGTATACTAAATGCATCAAGGCATCTGATGAACTGAGTATATCTGCCCGTAGATACTCGGTGGCTCTGCGGATCTCGGCCTTGGAGCCACTTCTGTCGGGCCAGTGAATATTCCACTCCCATGTTACAATGGGAAAGTTGCACTCCGAAAAAGTCGATTATTAAAACAAGACAAAATAAGAGATATCAAAGAAAAAAGGAAAAAGAAAACTCCGTACGATTAACTGCCTTCGCGCATTCCATCCTCCGTGGTTTGCGCGAAGAGCGAGCCAGTGACGCCACCATCGGGTTTATCTCTTCCCACTTAGTGTCTCTATACCCGATGCCCACGCCCGGGAGACATAGCGGGGCCAGCCAGAAGCTCGATTTTACTGCCCGCCATGGATTTATCTTCACTGGCATCAAAAATCCGTAGCTTCGGGGCAGCATCGGATGGTTGCGATTTTCTCGGACGACGACGATGGAACGATGGAGGCGAGTCGGATTCAATTGCATTTGTCAGGAGATGAAGATGCAAATATATAATGGACAGTTTCGTTCGTGTTGCTGTCGAACTTGTCTCATCATCAGCATCTCTATCACTTACAGCTTCAATAGCATCAACAAACACCAACAATAAGCACTTCATAGCACTTTTACAAGCCACAGTTTAAACTCTCAACTAGATTAAAAAAAGGACTGAATCATGTCTCTCCAAGACAAAGTCGTTCTCATCACCGGCGCCTCCAACGGCATTGGCAAGGCCACTGCCGAACGCCTCTACAAAGAAGGCGCCCGGATTGTCATCAACTACCTCAGCGACGCCGCCTCAGCAAACGCCATGGTCGAGTCCTTCGGCCCAGACCGCGCCATTGCCGTCCAGGCTGACGCCGGCAACATCGACGACCTGAGCCGCCTGGTTGACGCAGCCGTGACTAAATTCGGCCGCATCGACACAATTATTGCTAGTGCCGGCATCATGCCTATGCGTGACGTTGAGGACACTACGGAGGACGACTTCGCAAAGTGCTTCGACCTCAACGTAAAGGGCCCTTATTTCCTGGTCCAGAAGGCGCTCCCCCACATGCCGCCCGGATCTCGCATCATCTTCATCTCTACGGGAGTCTGTCACTTTTCAATGGCGCCGCCCAAGTATCTCCTCTACGCTGCTACAAAGGGCGCCATCGAGCAGATGACTCGTGTCATGGCCAAGGGATTAGCTTCCAAGGGCATCATTGTCAACGCCGTGGCTCCTGGTCCGACGGGTACTGAGCTCTTCTACAAGGGCAAGCCTGAGACTCTGGTCAATGCCATCAAGAGCTGGAGTCCCTTTAACCGACTGGGCGAGGCTGAGGAGATTGCCAACACAATCAAGTTCCTAGCCAGCGGCGACAGCTCATGGGTCGTGGGCCAGACAGTGCTGGTGAATGGCGGTGCGATGCTGTAATGAATGACTGGTTGGCTGCATTGCGGGTGTTTCTGAGCATGGTTGGATTACAAAATTGTCATAGAATCGCAAATGATGGCGATGAACCATGATGGATAAAAGTAGACAGATATTGTTAGCGTTAGAATCGTTTCATTGAATCGTATCGATAATACCGTTTGCTCAAGTTCCTCTTTCACGTGCTTGTTGAAGAATACAGTATGCTGCTTCTTCTTCCATCTCCGCGCTTGACTCTCTTTGGCCAAAACGCCAAGCAACAGCTGATGCGTGTAATACGGGGTACGTACCTACCGAGGCAAGCCGATGCGCTAAAACGTTTTCGATTAAACGGCATCCCCGTTAAATGCATCCTGGTTCGGGTTAGTGCGCTCAAGGTGCCTGGTAGAAGCGCATGAAGAAGCATCCCTTGAATCAATCTACGGCACATGGATTCTAAGCAAAAGATGATGAGTCTAGAAAGCTTGCAGTAGTTCTTCAACAAGTTCGGCTGAGATCCGTGCCTTCCTACTGTGTGTTCCGTTACAAGGACTCACTGTTCGGTTCTCTTCCCCTTAACCCGAAGCTGCGAACAAGCTTTCTCTCCTTTTCCTATTCCGAAGAGCACATGACTCCCTTGTATTTCGCTTCCACTCACTGATCCCTTGTCATGATACAAGACGCAAGAAAACAACTCGGAAGAAGCCCCAGCGGCACTGCGTATGATCACTTGATGAGTGGTTTCCGGGCACCTTGAATGCAAAATGCAACCACAGTTCGTGGGATGAATGCGGAGACGATGCATTCTTGACAGAGACTATTCCTCAATCAATCAATCCGGCCAACGGCACAACAACACAAGCGCCATGGGCTGACACGAGTTATTACCCCAGACTTGGGGATGCTGCTAGATGAAGAAGACGGGGAAGAAAACACGCCGTTGCCTATCCACGGTGCAGAAAACTCACGCCACTTCTTAGTCAAGGGCTGT
Source organism: Trichoderma sp. BMH-0061 (assembly GCA_030015385.1). Taxonomy (NCBI): domain Eukaryota; kingdom Fungi; phylum Ascomycota; class Sordariomycetes; order Hypocreales; family Hypocreaceae; genus Trichoderma; species Trichoderma sp. BMH-0061. The sequence goes on from JARWZN010000005.1 coordinate 729,618, forward strand.
CGAGTTGCGCGCTGAGCGGACGCCCCGTTTGTGAGAGGCGGTCCGATCTGATTATTCGAGTCTATTGTTAGGTGTTGGACGTTGTCCATTTCCCTTGCTGTTACTGAAAACTACCTAGTAGCCCTCGTTTCCCCGCAGACATCAGCTCATAAATATCCATGGATGCATCCTCTTGTGAATCTTGCGTCCATCTAGATAACGAACCCCGAGTGACACTGTAGCAGTTCATCTGGGCTGTCATTGAGCCCAAAATCCACGGACCAAAAACAAAAGCCCGATGGATTTGCGCCAAGGCCCTTGTACCAGTACATGCACAGTGTGACTTGCAGGTGGTCCGTGACGCTTGCCCCAGGCCATCCCAGGCCATCCAGGTGCTGTATTTCCACATTTCCAGCCTATCGCAGCCCCGCCATTAGCACTCCCCCGTACTGGGTACTGGCCCGACTGCCCGAGTTTTGCCGACTCTTCGACGTCAGAACCTCTCGGACCGTAAAACTTGCCTTGCTTTAATCCATCTTCGGACCAACGGCCCTTGCGCTCGGCTCAGCTTCATCTTCATTAACCACGACGTCTCTCCTGAGTGAATCTTGTCCTTTTCTTCATATCATCGCGAGATTTGCCCTCCATCTGCTCTCCCTATCGCGCGACTTCTCTGCGTCTCCCTTGGGCTCTCCCTCTCGATCGCCCGGAAACACGACACTCTCGACTTCAATCTCACTCTTGCGCTTCCGGCTCCGCAAAAAAAAAACACCGCCAGGCCTCACCGCATCACGGCCCAGCCGCGACGAACGTCCCTCATTCGATAGACTGTGAGCAGCTGCAGGCATTTTCGCATAAATCTGCACGCCTAGGACGCCCCCATAGGCGGACTCTCGGGACCTTCTCCCTCGCAAAACCCTACGCAAACGCACGCACCCGCGCACAGGCAGCTGATAATCCAAATCTACCTACGCATAATAATCTTCAACGACCTGCATCCAACGAAAGCGAAACCCAAAAACAACATACATGAGTGTAACACCACCAAACGTCCCTCGCATCGAAGACAAGCAAAGCAATACGATGCCCTCACAACGTCCCTTCTTCCTCTCCTCCTTCTTCAACTCCTTCCGCCAGCAAGCACCCTCCCTCACCCAGCAGGCGGCCAGCAAACATACCTCGCAAGCTGCTGCATCTGCATCCGCTGTCGCCTCCACAACAGCCGCAGCAGCAGCAGCAGCTTCTTCAACCGCCTCCACCGCCCGCGCAATCTCCACAAACGCTGCTACGACATCATCCACCAACGTCGCCATCCACACGCCGCGCGGATCNCCCGGCGGCGCCATCCCCATTCCCGGCGGGCGCAGAAGAGGCAGCGATAGCAGTAGTGAAGGCTTTCGCGATGCCCTCGGCGCTGATAAGTGGTATATCGGCGGCAGGACGGCGGCGGGAGAGGAGAAATTTTTCAAGCTTGGCGTGATCCGCCGAGTAAGGAGTAATGATGGCCTGAGTCTCGATCGACTAAGCTTATAGGTGATGAACACATCACTGAACGACTCGAGAATGACTGGTTTTGGTTTTTCTTTTATTTCTCTCTCCTTCTCACCTCTTCCTGCTTGGTCACCAGCAACGAGAAAAACGTATATACATGATTAGAGCGACTTTTTGGAATTTGGGCAACAAGGCTGCAAAACATCAAAACAACGCCGACGGGAAGGCATTCATTTGGGACTTTTGGGTTTGGGATTCGAGAACATGGGCGCGGCGTTTTGGCAACCGGGTTGGGAATCTTTTGACGAACGAAACTTTGCATTCGTGTTCTATTCTATCTAGCATAAGAAGAATGAGGCTGCTCAAGGACCTCTTAACAATACAATATTCTATCTTAATGGCAGTGTCTCTCTTGATTGATACTATATTTTCTTCTATTTCACCACATGAATCGCTGTAGTCTTCCTTCGTCAAGGATCGTTCCATCTTCAGCCTTCCAAATGTACGGCTTGGTGAGAAATATGTACCCGGTGACGAGATTGATAGCAATGAACCAAATCGTTTCGAGAATAAGTCTCACATCGTAAAAGCGACAAAAAGTCACAAACTTGCCCCATGTTGTCGTTGGAGTGACACCATCGAACAAACTATTCGACGCAGTTTGGTGATCGTGCAACCGCCAAGCGGGGACAAGGAGCCTCCAGATGACCCAGGGAATGATAAAGTAGCGGGGCTCGACAAGTGGTGCTGTGATTAATGACAGGGCGGTGGCTATTAGGAAGATGAGTCCTGTGGATGTTGATATAGGCTCGGTTGAGAATAGGAGAGGATCCTGAAGAAATCGCTGTTGCAGTTCTTTCTCTGTCTGTGGATGCGCGTCCTGAGATTCACCCTTGGTGGTTTTATGGGTGGGTTCTGTTTTCGCAAATGGGTCGCAGGTAAAAGGCGATGGGCGAGATGAATGATAGTACGCTGAGCAATCGTCTTTGTGAGAACCAGAGATCCAGTTCGTGCAGCCGGATAGAGTGCCCCAGACAAACCAGCGGCTGAGTGTATAAGGTAGAATGAGAAAGTAGCGGATCCAAGGTGCGCGGCGGATGGTGTATCTGAAGACGTAAAACATGTAGTGACGGTTGTCCGCGAGAGTGAAGGGATGAATGATGGTGTTGAAGCGGACGATGAGGGTGGACAGGATGAATGTTGCGATGAGGTAGACTGGCCAAAGCAGACGGTTGTTGAATATAGCGCTGATGAATTTCAGCGGGAGTGAGGGTGCGGGTTGAGAGGTCGAGTTTGAAGAGGCATCTGATGTTTTTGTGCTTGGCTTTGGAGATGCAGAGCTTGATCTGAAGACACTTCGCAAAGTATCCACCCCCAACACCACATATGGCACGAAGAGCGGTAGTGAGAAGAAGCCGAAAAACGCCCAGATGTAGAGCATCTGTGGAAGGTGGATAGTAGCAACGTGATTGGACTTGTCGCCGAGAACAACGCCGCCGTTCCATGCGACGAATCCCGCAAAGGCAGCCAAGACGGTGACATACGGCCATATTTGCCTTGCGACTCGGATGGGGTTGCAGAGGGCTGCTACTATCAGACTCACGGCAGTGAATAGCATGTCTGGCAACGAATTAGCGATAAATACACAATCTGGAATAAGTTTCGTCTTACCTTCGGGATATGCCATGTGCAGTGGCAAGTCATGCACATGTCCAACTGACCACCTCTTAATAAAGAACAACAGCTGCTCCGACAATGTTGTCATGGACGGTTGAGCGACAGACTTTGGTCGCAAACTCTTGACGGAATGTACAGCTTCTAGGCCTCCCATGAAGACAACTACCCAGAAAACGTTTGTCTGCCTCATAGTGAGAGTCCATATTCCAAGGACAATGGTGACAATATCGCTTAGGAATGAGCTGTGATCCCGCCCAACTCGGTGCAGATGGTTCAAAAATGCCACAAGGACAACAGCAGTAGAAACAACATCCGTGTAGTAAAGGCCAGAAAAGAAGAAGAGCAGAGGGAACAATGCGATGTTAAAGGCTGTGTGCATGGCATATTGAGATACGGCGTTGATGCTGACGGATGAATGCGCTTGATGCAGACGGGCTTCGATTTCTTTCCGACACAGCAAGGCGATGTAACTCAGGATGATGACGCCAATTGCATTGGTGGCCCGTAATGTCTTGGGATCACATGCGTACGAGGAGATGATGCCACTGCTTTTTGCTGCTTGTGGGATCAAGATTGATAACCAGTACCATACACAACCGGCCAAGTTAGAGGTTATCCCTTGGTTCAAGATTGAGAGCTCGGTCACNNNCAGCCCTGGGGGAGTTGTGATCTTATCGTCCCATTCTAAGAATTTTCCTTCACAATATTTCTGAGCCTGAGGAATATGAAATACTTCATCNNNTAGGCA
>JARWZN010000005.1:733518-767730 GCA_030015385.1 Trichoderma sp. BMH-0061
GCATACTGCAATAAATGTGCTGCTCGTTTGTAGACTCACTAGATACGGCTCAGGAACGATTTCAGACACCACGCCCAGCCAAAGAAACGTCGCTGCTGCAAGGGAAACAGTGAAGAAAAGGCCCAACCCCCANGAACTACTGCCATTGCCTCTAAAAAGAAGAATATGAAGAACAAAAGCAATCGGGACAGCGCCGGCGGCCCATGTTGCGAATTGGAATTTTGCTGCAGCAGCGAGGGCATCAGGGGCGTTTGATGCCATGCTGGCAAATGAGCGTCTTGAACCAACTAAATAAATTTAGAAATAACGTGCAGAAGTGCGCATCTGCATGATAAAACGGTGGGAATTATAACGAGTGTGTCATTTTATTGTATGCAATTTCACAAGCTGAGGCATGCCGTGTTGTTGAAGGTGAGAGAGGTCGAAATGAGATGAGCTGTCAAGATGAATGAGAACTGGACAGTATGGATAGTACGAAGAGCACTGTAATTGACCCAGCTTAGAGACGAAGTGCAACTCGAACATGTCGATTATCTGGATTGTCAACACATCTCAGTCGATTTTATGGAAAATAAACATTTATAGTATACATGAGATTATCTACCTCATTTCACAAAGCAAAGCACGATTACAAAAGCAGGCAGATATGGTTTAGGAAAAGTCTATTGTGTATCTCTTATACAAAGGCAAGCTGCGCAAAGCCTTGTTACAATTTTACAAACACCATCCAGCAAATGCATTTAGAAGGGCTACCACAAGTTAGTATCCAAAGTTTGACAGAATTCATCAAGGGGAGCTTACGTTGTCGGCAGGGTGAACCTCCTGCTTCTCCCAGAAGCCGCCAACGAAGGGGATTTTNNNCCATTGTGAGTTATTATCTTCTTCCAGNNNGGAGCAAGCACTTACTACGAGGATGTCGGAACGGACACGGGGCAGGCTGGAGGCGAAGAGCATCAGAGCAACGCCGAGACCACCGCCGATGGTGGCAGCTCGGAAGCCACTATCGACCTGNNNGTAAATTTGAAGACCCCATATCTTCGCACGATAGAGCTGAATCCCAGATGCAAAGTCGAAAAGATAGGTAGTCTCGAGAATTTTGCAGTATTCCGTAGCAAGTTTGGCGACCTGATGAAATTTGAGAGCATCTTTCCATCACACCTCTTCATCACACCACTACCCCTCCAGTCGCATGCAAGGTTCGACACCTCCTTGTAGCTTTCCCCAGATGTCCCCAAGTAGAAGAAAGAAAGAAATAAGAGAGACACTTACTATCGGGTGGCAGTCTGGACGGAGATGCCGCGGTAGTTGGGCTGGAAAGCGTACCTTTTGCGAAATGTCAGCTCATACGCCCATACAAAAACTGTCACAAGCTGCCGCAGGTGGAAAGCTTTTCTCAGGAGCCTCCCCCTCCCAGCCGTGCACTCCCCTAAATCGCAAAATCTTCCACCGTCAAGATCATATAGTTCGAACGTACTTGGGGCCGTAGGCGCTCTTGAATTCCGCAGCGCGGAAGGGAGTCTATTTCGCAGTCAAAAAGTTAGCTCTTGCTTTTTACCCGCCGCATTTCTTCAACCCGGCTGAGGAGCAAACTTCCACCTAGTGAAACAGTCGGGGAACGTACCTGAGAAACCATCTTGACTTGTTCTGGCAGCGGGAACCGCGTGTATCGATCAATTGCTCGTCAATTCGTCGTCACTCAAAAGTTGCGCGAGTTTGTTCGATCTGCCGGCGATTCTCGGCCAGGATTTTGGCCTGAGGCTCTGACTAAGCACATCTTGAATTTGCTTTGGGCCAATCGTATGATTGAACCTGAAAAAGGGCCCCACACCAGCTTTTGTTATCGAGGTCAAACGTGCCTCGTTTCCGATTCAATCAATCAGCCTCGTCGCTTTGGGCTTTTCAACTTTTGTTTACTTTTGCGATTCCACCTTTTTGCAGCTTCACGGAATTCGGTCGAGGAGTTGGGCTGAGCACAACCATGGATACGTACATTGATGGCCGGTTCGAGCGCCTGGAAAAAGCTCTTGCGACTCTGATTGACTCGGTCACGAAATACCATCCTTCGGCTATTCAGGCAGAGGAGCTAAAGGCTGCAGACAATGAGCTCTGCAAGGGGCTCGAGCAAGGTATGCGCCAAGATGCACCCAGCATCTATCCCACAGTANNNAAGAACAAGTGGCTAATGCAGCTCCTTGTTGAAATACATCAGAACAACCACCTCAAGATCCTACAGCTTCGCCAGCTGTCCGCGTCTCTCGATGCCCAGATCCGCGAGACGCTCACCTGCCTCGCAACGACGCGCAAAGACATTGTCAACACTCAAGTCACAATCTACCCCACCGAACCAAACTTCCCCATCGTCTACGAAGAGCTTCTCGGCCATGCCCGCCGCATCAGCAAGACGTCTATGCCCCCCGCCGCTATTCTGAATGCCATGGCCGCTACTCAAGAAAATCAAACCCCGCTTCCCGACTCTCAGGTCCAATCTGCCATGACGCCCTCTGCACAGACTCCAAATCCTATGCAGAGTCCTGCTCCTACAAATGGCACCATCGAACAATCCGCTCAGCAAGCACAGGCTGCTTTGCACACCACTCTCCCCGACCAGATGACTCAGTTCCTCAACCCTCTATCGGGACAACTCTTCTTCCCCTGGCCATTGGAAGACAAGATCCGCTCTGGTGCGCTTGCGTCCAACCAGATTCTTCTGGAGCAAGGCATCGACCCCAGAGGCTACGATCCCGTCGCAGAAGAAGATCGGAAACGCAAGGAAGAGGAGGAGCGCAAAGAGAAGGAAGAAAAGGAGAAGCAAGAGCGCGTGGAGCGCGAGAAGGAGGCGGAGCGCCAACGCCAAGAGAGGCAGCGACAGATCGAAAAGCAGCAGGCCGAATGGCGGAGAGCAAGCATGGCTGTCGGGGCCTCTGGGGAGGCAGCTGTTCCCGGTCCTCCGAGTACAAAGGCGGAAAAGAAGCAGTTCCAGTTTACTAACCTGGATGATTTGGATGATGACGACGATGAAGACTAGTTGTCTCATGCGATTGAATGAGCATTTGATAATAGCAATAGCGAGTTATTTGGAACATTGGGCTCAGCATTTAACAAGACCTTCAATAGACATATTTTGTTCCTAACATTACACAAGACCAATCCTAGTCGTACCAGCTGATTCAGTAATAAGACTTTTGGGGAAAAAAGAATGATCCTATCCAGGTAATCAAATGGATCTTGAAATAAGTCGAAAAAGTCTTCAATTAAACATGTCTATCCCGCATTGCTCTTTTCCGCCCAGCCCAATCTCATCCTCTCCATATTTGCTTGTACCTACCAAACAAAAAAAAGAAAATCGTTGCCTTTAAATGTGCAAAATAGAGGAATCGCTGTTTTTTTCTTGCCCTTCCCCCTTCTCGTCACAGTGATACCGCCGTACACACCATGGTCGTACATGTACTTTACAAGTTTGCTAGATATATTCGAAGTTGCCCCCTTTTTCTCAGCTGCGATGGTGTCAAACTGAAACACACCACCGCCACACATTGTAACCACACTCCTTTTTGCTTCATTTAGTCAATCTTGATGGAAGAGTAAATCTTTCTTACGAACCACCAGGAGGCGAAGTAGCCGATGGTGCCTGGNNNGAGNNNGACATTGTATCCACGAGAACAGGGAAGACGGGTTGACAACTTACCGGAAAGGATAAAGAACAGGAAGGAAATCAGGGCGCTGTAGCCAATGTACAGGACTGTTCCCGCAAGGCCGCCAAGCTTAACCTTGGTGACCAGGTAGAGTAGGCAGTTGAGGAAGACGTAGCCACCGCTCATGCCCGCCGCCAGGAAAGATCTCCACTGCCAGTTGTAGTTCTCAGCACACAGGAGGAAGTAAGTCATCAGGATGGTGACTGCACCGCAGACGGCAATCATCAGGCCGTAGCAGAGGAACAGGAAACCAAACATGTAGTAGATGCGGCTGAACCAGATGGAGCTCATGATAAAGTATAGCTCGACGAAGATAGCGCCAAATGGCAATAGGCCAACAATGAGCATACTGGGGATGGGCTGGAGGTAGGTGGTGACCGGAGGGATCTGGCGAGGGATCTGGTTGGTGCGGACGGGATTTTCGATTTGAACGGCCTTGAAGCCGAGCCAAGAGCCCGCAAACGAGAGGGGAATGGAGATGACGAACCAGATGCCGACGACGACCAGCATGGTGGTAAAGGGCACGGCGCCGGAAGACTCTTTGGCCCAGAGGAAAAGATCCAGAAGGAAAAACGCAATGAATACAATACCGGGGACCAGCAAAGGAGTCAAGACAATGTTGAGCTTCCACTGCTCGCCCTGCATGGCCTTGTACGTTCTAGCCGATGTGTATCCTCCAACAATGCCAAGAACAGTGTAGAGAATAATCATGATGGTGCCGAGAGATCCACGGTTAGAGGGCGACAAGAAGCCCAGTAGCGCAAAAACGATGGTAAATCCAGTCATGACGAAGAGCTGGGCTCCGTTGCCCAAAAGGATAGAAAGCAGGAGTGGGCGCGATGGGGTTCGGAAGACATCGCCGTGGACCAGCTTCCAACCAGAATCTTCCTGGACGCCATCTTCAAGCATCGAGGTACCGCTCAGATCGTCCAAGTTGATCTGGTCAAGGCGATTGTACCGCGCAATGTCCTTCTTCAGAGTTCGGATCAGGATGGACATGACGGTGAGAACAAGAATGACAACGATGATGGCGGTGTCGACGAGCCAGAACCAGTGAATCTTGGGGTCAAAGACGTGCAGATACTTGTCCCAACGGGTAGCCCAGGCGGTAGGTGATTTTACCCAGTAGACGCTGTAGCTGAACTTGACTTCCTGGGGGCCGGAGCCCTTGGCAAAGACGAGGTTCGGGTGGTTGTCGCCACAGTCGGCCTCCCCTTCGTACTTTTTGGAGGTGGGCTGAACAACGACACCGACAACTCGGAGCTGATTTTCGTTCCCGCTGACTTCGTGGTACTCGACCCAGATCTCGTAGTGGTTGTTGAAGAGAATGTTGCCCGATTCATCGTCTTGTCCCAGCAAGAACCCAGGGCTGTAGAATGTCGTGCCCGTCAGCTGGTCCTGAATCTGCTGGCCGGCAGGAAGACCGTCGACAAGCCAATTCAAGCTGTAGCCCTGCTCAATCCTCGTCGACACAAAATCCACCGACTTCTCCTGGTATTTCACCGAGCAGAGCGACTTGCAGGTTTCGTTCTTGCCCATCTTGAGGTCAAAGGCGGACGTCATTATCCGGTCGCCAAACAGGATGCTGCCCAGACTCTCCTTCACATGTTTTGGCCCGCCCTCTGGCTTGCAGAATTGAAAGGCCGGATGGTAGTAATCGTACGAGACGATCGAGTGTAATCGAGCATCTTGCGGCGCCGCTACGGGCTTGATGCTGTTGACGTATAGCGGGACAGTTTCGTTGAGCTTGTATGTGGAAGGGGCAACTCCGGGGAGGTAGAAGGCCGACGCCAGCGGCGCGAGCAGAGTCGCTAGAAGCGCCGTGGGCGCACTATTTCGTAGATACATTGTTTGAGGGCTATGTTATGGTTGTATCATGCCACGCAGGTTGTCGAGGTCGAAGATGGTGAGGTGTTCGTTTCGCAGCGCAATCGTTAGATTACGGCCTCGGTCCTCAGACCAATTCGGTTCGGGGGGTTAGCGGTTGGGGAGTGACGCAGCCAGGCGTGCTCCAGGGGTTCTAGTTCGGTCGCAATTGACGTCAAAGAGAGATAAATAGATGAAGCTTGTTCGGGTGAAGCAGCAATCGACGATCCAGTAATGCCGCAAGTCTGGAGCTGCAGATTGTAGCCGAATTCGAAGTCGGGAGGCGCAGCTTCAGGAGCTTGTACGAACTGTATTCGCGTCCGGAGTTGCTGCAGCCAGCTGTTCAATGGCCCATCCGCCCACTGTAGTATTCTGCTTAGTCAGATGCGGTCACTGTGAATTCCGCTTCCGCTTCTATATCTAGCTGTGCCCACTTGCCGTCTTGGGGCGAGTATAGCCCGAGCTACGCCAAAAAGTGCCAGTGACAGCTACGAACTAACGGCCTTGGGGATGCATATACGAAGTTGCATCGTATTAATTGCTGCTAGGCTGAGGAACACGAGGTACGGATATTATTCCGCGAATTGAAGATACAGAAGCAGAAGATAGTAAAGCAGAATGATGCTGCTGACGATAAGGGACATGAGCTGATTTGGTCTTTGGGCAGTGTGATTAGGTGCAGTTGTGTCCACTTACATGAATTGAGTCGGCCGGCGTTTTAACCATCCTTCTACCATAATTGTTAAGCTTAACAGGGCATCAATGTTGCGGTCAATGATTCTATAGTCATTACACGATTCAGCGTGATTACGACTAAACTTAATCGATCCTTGGACATTTCCTAGGCAGAAGTCGGCCATCTTCCCAACTTGTTCAGAATACAAGAGAGATGCCTAGTTCACGTGACTGCGTGTTTGACTGGTGTTTCTATCGCGCATCTTTACCAGACTAACCAACCGCCCGACTAGGTTCAATAGGCACGTCGATTCACCCCGCCATCGCATTCACGCATGGCGAAAACATCACCATGATTGATTTGCTGCTGCTGCGATAATCATGGCCGTGCAAACCAGCGACGATGAGTTTGGCTACGACTTTGAAACCGACGACGAGGAGCTTCTCATCCAACTCGCTTCCACTCACTCGCCGCCGCTCAAATCTACGGAGGATGTAAATCGAGCCGTCGTCCCAGCTTCGGGCTCTGCCAAGAAGACAACTTCCAGCTTTGAGACTTCGGGGGAGGTCACATCGTCTCAGAAATATGTCTACCGCAGTTATGCGTCACCATCAAATGGCTTTGCCATAAAAGAAGAGATATCTGCTTCGACGTCAACGATAGATCAGATACAGAGCATCTCATCTCCTCCCTCTATCAGTGCACCCGTCACATATCCCGATCGTGAGTACACACCAAGTTTACCAATCACAGTTTGTCAAGCGACTAAACCTGGATACGTGACCACTGCTCTACAAGCAATTAAACCCATCCAGTCACCTCCGCTTACAGAAATTAGCGACGATGATGAACTTGAATTCCAGGATGACCGATCCCCATTACAGAGGTTTCGCTCATTTCCAAAGAGGCCGCTAACTGTAAGCGATCTGACGGCTGGAGCATGGTGCGAGCTTCAGTATTGGTATACACTCACACGGCTACCTGGTGGACGGAAAACTCGAACACCAGCCATGCAAAAAGGCTCCAAAGTGCATAAGAAGCTTGAAGACGAGGTTCATGCCACTGTCAAGGTTGAAATCTTAAACAAGGAGGACGGATTTGGGCTAAGGCTCTGGAATCTGGTCCAAGGACTAAGAACATTGCGAGATACGGGTTTGACAAGGGAGCTGGAGGTCTGGGGCATGGTGGACGGCAATCTGGTCAACGGCGTCATTGATGATCTAAGCTACGACAACCCCAACCCAGAATTTGAGGAAGAGCTCTCCAGCCAGGGATCTCAACCCATCCAAAGCCAGTCAATGATATCAGACTACTTTGGAGGTCTCAAACCTGGCAAACCCAAGGGCAGCAACCGCCAGATCTTCCTTGCGGATGTCAAAACACGGGGCACTACGAAACCTGTTTCGTCAGCAACCGCTCGACCTGCAAAAATTCAGTTACTGCTTTACCATCGCTTTCTATCAAATATGGCTGCTGGCGAGCTAGACTTCTTCAAAGTATTTAGGCGATACGGGCTAGATGCAGATGAGCGCTTCTCAGACACATTCATGTCGCAAATCGGAGAGCTCCACGACGAAATCTTCTTCGACACCCCCAGTAGTTCAGCGGAAGAATACGAGCAATTCAAGAGGAATGCAGCTAAAGGGAAATCGGCTGAAAACAACAACCCCACTGGTATCCCCGAATCGTCCCCCGGCGTGCCTGACCTCCTCAAATACGGATCCCTCCGCGAACTCGTCACCCTCGTCGAGGACGAGATTCGGCTCACTTTTCCGCGCGGCGCAGAGTCTATCGGTTCTATACTCCGTGTGCAGTACGTCTTTCGGGATGACGGCCGCGAACTCGCGAAGATTGATTTCCCTGTTTCGGCGCAGACTTTGGATGCGTATCTCGCGGGGGACATGAGCTGGTGGCGCGGCGAGAGGAAACCTCAGGGCGTGACGATTGAGGAAGCGTTCAAATGCATGTCGTGCGAGTTTGCTCCGAGCTGCAAATGGAGGCGCAATATGGACGATGAGCGTGTAAAGAGTGCTCAGGAGAGAGTCAACAAGGGGAAGAAGGTAATCGAGACACGATTTTAATGTTTGCACGGGAGTTTTTGTTCTTTATCGGGCATGTCTGATTTCGTAATGATTCACGATGCAGTAGCGGAGCGTTTCATGGAGTGGTCTTTTGTCATTCACCATATATCATATCATCTCACATGTTAGCATACATTTCTAGGACATGGATATCTTACTCTTCTTCAACACAATGCAATTTATTACCTCCGCCACCGTCTCTCTACCTTTCAAAAAAGAACAAAGAATTAGAAGTGCTCTACTACTTACTACCTCTTCACTTTCGCCTCATGAATATTAAGACATCTCAACCATACATGAATTCATTCATTCGCCACCACAAAATAAAACTATCGCTCAATCTCAATTCTCCACGCCACGCTTTTAGGGAAACAGAAAGATGTAGTACCCAAAAGTTTTGGAAAAAAAACATACGAGTCCAAAAAGGCTCTCCTCGCAGTAAAATAGTAAATAAAATAAAAGGTGTACTTCATCTGCCATCAATAAATGAATGCCTTCTTTTGTAATAGCATGAATTCAAGCTTGCAGCTTCTTAATCTTGTTCCCGCCACCTGACGATGCAGAGCTGGAAGAAAAGGACCTCTCTCGAAAAGAACCCTACTTCTTTAGACCCAGGAAATTCCTTCTCTTCTTCTCCTTGTGGGCCTTGCCGTCATCGTACGAGCTGTTTGAGGTTGTCGGCCTGTGCCCGCTGGAATTGATGTGCATGTTGGCCATAGCTTGCGTTGGCACGGCGCCGCCGCTGGGAGTCGGTCGACTGGGAAGGCCGCCTGGGCGAGCCACCGGTTGATGCGCAGCAGCGCCAGGTCGAGCAGCTTGCTGTTGTGGCGGTCGAGCCTGAACCGGTGGTGGCGGCGGTGCTGGACGCTCGAAAAGATGTGCGGGTGCATGTCTCTTGCGCTCAATGGGAAGATCCAGCTGTCGTTTGTCGCGGCTCAAATCTCCAATCTGGCGGAGGAAGAGCTGGGGCGTGAGCATGTGCGAAGTTGCCAGTATAATATCACGGCTTCGCTCATTACCAAGCTCGTAGCATGTCCTGCTTTCACTGTATGTGGCACCGCCAGCCATAAAGACAATCAGCCTTTGGCGGTTTTCGGGAGGTCGTCGGCCAGCCGCCGCCCAGTTTGGCCGTCCAGCGGCACGAAGTGACCCAGCCTGAGCTGCAAGCATATCCTCGTTCGGATCCAGCGGTGGCTTGACGTATGGAAAGAGGGTTTGATCCAGAGTTCCCTTGGTCAGTCCGTCCAGCACCTGCTTCAGGACAGGCTCAAAGCGGGAAAGAGTATAATCGTCCTCGTCTTGAGAGTTCTTATTATCAGGGGGAATNAGCGGAGGAATTGCCTGCCGTTGCTCCTTTAGCTGCTTGATGGGTCTTCCGCCAATGTGTTCCAGGTTAATAATAGTCTCCGTGTCTTGGATGGGGAGACCTGAATGGGCGAGAAGTTTCTTGACATCGTCCAAAATCATGCCGTCGCGGTACAGCGCATAGAGGGTAATCAATCGAAGTCGGTCTCCAGGAGATACGGCGTCGTCATCCAACAATCGAGCGACCGAGTCCAGAATATTTTTTGGCTTCTTGTAGTCCTCATCCAATCCGGTGGCCAGCGTCTGCTCAATAGCGGCAGTGTCGGACAATTTATGATGCTGAAATTTGTTCATGCACTCCTGGGCCATGGTGAGATGCAAAGAATAAGCTTCCTTCATCTCCTGGAACTGAGGCAACCCAGCCATCATGTCTCGGATGGCGCTCAGACTCGTCGTGTCGGTATTTTCTCTAGTGAAATGGGGATTCTGATCCAAAAACTTTTGGAAATCGCCCATGAGCTTGTCAATCGTGTCCTTCATGTGGCGATGGCGGTTTTCGACCCAAATCTTGTCCTTTTCTTGAAGCTCCATGTCCTTCTCCGCTGCATCTGGCGTCCCTTCGTTGATTACCGTATGGAAAGTAACCTTGTCGCCGTCCTTGATGGGAAGCAGATCGTGCGCCATGGCTTGATAGGTGAACTCGTGTACTAACGGAGCCATAAGGTCCATCGATCGGTCTGTAATAAGAAGCGTAGACTGTGGCCTGGTCGACGGAGGCGGGAAGTTGGAGTCCCATTGGGCATAGCTATCTAGTTCTTCTTGTACGAATCTCGCTAGGTGGGTGCACAAGACCGAAGCCTCGTGGAAGGCATTTTTTGGCCGGTAGTACCTCACCTTTGGATACTCTCCGAGAGTAATGCATATTCCGGCAATCTGNACCACATCATCAGCGTTCTTATTNNNTACTAACAAAAGAAAAGAAAAGAAAAAAATCCACGGCTGGTCCAAGCTTACTCTTTGCGCAAGGAGCTGCATATGCTTGGGGACAATGGCATTACATGCCGGGTGGTAGAGCATCGGGAAGCTCCAGGGATCCCGGAACGTCACCAAATGTGATTCTCGAGGGTAAAAGTCGACAAATAGCGTCCGAGAGCTCGCGCGCAGCTGTCGCACGCCGGGGAACTCGTCGATCTTTCTTCGCAGGGCCGGGTCTAGCAGGTTCGTCCATACCAGAAACCCTCTTCGGTAGCGCCGGAGCTCGAAGTCGGCCAGGAGGCATTCGACAATGTGCGGTTCGGGGCTGAGGAGGTAGATGGCGTCCATCTCGGGGTTAGACTCGCGACGAGCTTCGATCAGCTCGATGGCTGCGGAGATCGTGTCAGTAGAGGGCCTCGGAATNCGGAGATAGAGGAGGTGAGGCTGACTGGCAATATTGTTGTTGAGGATGTCATCTGACTTGACAACATTGTCGACAATCTTCTTGGAGGTCTCGTCGACTATCAAACATTTCCACTGAGTGGTCAGAATCGCTGCCGGTCGGTAGGGGATAAACAGGGGCAGGCGGTCTCGTACATCGTTTTGCGTAATGTTCTTGATTTCTTGCAAGATGACTATAGTGTGTGTCAGCAATGCAATAAATGCAAGCTCGCCGAGCATGAGATTCGGGCTCATACCATTGTGCTGCTCTTCAAAGACGGACAACCCCATTGTGACGGAGTTCAACGGAGCTGTCCCGTCAGGCGGTGATGGACAAAGTCAACGACAGGCGGAAAAGACTGGAGAAACAGGCGGAAGATCGGCTTGCGACAATGAACTCGAGTACAGTTGATAGATTCCCTTGGTAGCGCAGAGATTAGAGGTGTGAGCAACGGCTGGAAGCTCAAGTGCAGTCGAGGCTGAGGGAGGCCAAGTTTGTTTTGTGAAGCATCACCAAAGCTGAAAGGAAGGTCGGGTTTTGGCGGGGTTGGTGCGCACAGGCTGAAACTCCGGGCGACCCCAGGCTGCTTCAGGCTCGACCATTAGTGCCTGGCCCCTAACTTTAGCGCTAGCGGTGGCTGGTTGGAGAGCCGCGGGGCGATGAGGTCACTAGGAGGCTTCACTGAAGAACTTCCACTGGAGGTTATTCCCTTTAGCGACTTCAAGGGTATCAGAGCTCGATATGGAATGGATGGAATCATGCCACACCTCGTGCCGGGGGCGTGGATACGAGTAGTATACACATGTACAGGCATGCACGGGCATAGCAAAACATCACACGACCAAGCTGGAACTCGGTTTCCTCCAACCACAACTATATCCAGGCCATCTGTAGTCTATTATTCGTCTCTTTGTGTTCTTTGTACTTCTCATAAGCCATCCTCACCTCCATTCCCCCTGAGATACTTCTCCACATCCACCCGTCCATAGATCTCAGCCTGTAGCCTCTCCCCTTTTCTTCTCTCCTTGTCCGCCAGAGCGCGCATTTCCTTGCCAGTCAGAGCTCGAGGCTTCTCTTGAACCGCCTGCTTTGGCTGCGTACGAGTAGCCCCGATGCCCAGCGTGTCCTCTTTCCGGGCTACCTTGATCGGGAACCGGGAGCCCTCGCCTTCTCGGCCCAGGCCAAGGCGGGAATCGGGGTCCCAGCCCTGAGATTCCAGGGCCTTCAAACCCATGCGCGATCGATCTAGTGCAGATGGAGGATGGGAGTGTTCCAGGCTGACTTGATGGGCAAGCGAGGCCTCGTGTTGCTGCAGCGTCGTCGTGATGGGAAGGGAGCAGATGGGACATATGGGAGGTTTCGGCTCTTTTTCAGCAGTGTCCTCCTTTTGGTCGTCCTTTTCATCGCTATTGCCTTCAGATTTTGATGACGAATCCCTAGAGCTGCCGCCTAGGACTATGCTGGCGTAGACATCTCCGATAGAGGCGGTTTCCTTGCCCAGATTCTTGATCGTGTTGCTTGCGTCTGCGTCTGTGGCTTTGACAAACTCAATCTTCTTGCGCTTCAGCCCAGCGCCAAACGGGCGTTTGTGATGCAGCGGAATGTCTTCATCGTCTGAGTCATCCCTCTCACGCCGCATGGCCATGTATTGAGAGAAAGAAAAGATGAATCGTGATCCTGCGTTACAACATGACAAAGTTGAGGTTTACATGTATGAGTTGAAGTTACCTAGGTAGTAGGCAACACTAAATGCTTCGTCGCGAGATATTGGGTGTGATTATGTAATGTTCTCAATTAGTATGCACAAAGCGCCTGCCACCAAATATTGGAGAAGATTCAATGTTCGTGTTCTTTTGACGAATTTTTGTTCATTATGATTAGCTCTAGTAGATACAAGTCTAATTATTTGGTACTGCTTTTATCGCAGAATGCAGAAATTCTATGTATACAAAATACCTGAAGTGTATAACTCCATCATGCTAGGGGGACAGATACGCCCCGAGTCTGTTTCAAATGTTAGCAAATGCCTATACCAGCATCAGATTGTAGAGAACAAGATTCAGACTTACCCGNATAATCACATAACATGCACACATTAATCCGCCCTTCAGGCCACTAGATCGCAGCGGGCCACTTACTCCCTCACCAAGAATCAAAAAGTTCACCAACAAAACAGATCCAAAGAGAGTGGCAATCTCAAAGAGATTGAATGTCAGCATCAGCGGACGATCCATGATCCAGCCCGCAATGACCGTCAATGGAGTCACGCAGAGCGCAATTTGGATCGATGAGCCGACTGAAACTGCCAGCGCAAGTCCCATGTTGTCTCTTGCAGCAACGATAACCACAGTTGCGTACTCGGCGACGTTGCCGACAATGGGCATGATGATGAGACCAATGAGGGACTCAGACAAATGACCCTGGCGAATCACATCGTCGATGGCGCTGGCTAGAAACTCGGCCGAGACGGACATGAAGCTCGAGGTTAGGATCAGCATCACGTAGGAAATGACGCGGTCCGTCTTGGGTCCGAACGAAACATGTCTCGGTTTGGCAACGATGCGGTCGAGATTGACGTGGCTGTCGCGGAGGATCTGTCTGGTCGTAAGGTACGGTGCCATCAGCTCCGTGCGATCTCCTCCCTCTGATGTTTCGCTCATCGCTCCCCGGCTTGAGCCTAGAGACAATGAGCGAGCTCGTGTCTTGCCTCGTCTGGAAGACTGAAACAGACCTTCACTAGCCTCTTCCTTGGGCTCTCCATTCTCCAAATAGTCTTCGTGATCCAATTCGCCATCATTGGCGTCCAATCCATCCAAGCTGTCTCGTTCGCCCTCCTTGAGAGGCGCATGTTCTGATGTAGGGCTGACGTCGACAAATCGAACGGTTCGGGGAGCTGCTTGAGAGCCATTCAGTGCGTCTGAAGAGAGAGGCATAGGTCGAAGAGGAACGTGATCCTGGCCGTCGAATAGCGTGGCATCGTCGTTTTCTTCGTCTTGGGGTACAGCTTCGACATCGTGAGGAGGGGTTCGAGTCTTGATTTCGTGAAAGAAGTATAGGATGTAAATGAGCAGAATCATGACGGCAGATATCCTGCTCATCTTGAGACTCATGCTCTCTGCGCCTTCTTGTCCTTTGAAAGTGTGATCGAAAGCAGTNNNTAACAGAGAACGAGGATCAGTACGTATACGACATAGCAGTAGGCGAGAGTGGTGACAGCTTACAGGCATCAGAAAGGTAAAGACCGACACGAAGAGGAGGGATCCGAGAAGCTGCGTGCCAGCGGCATCGTGCAAAAACTCTTGGTCAGGAAGCTTCGTTGTGAGGAGCGCAGAACCGAGAATCAGAAGCAGATTCACAAGGATAGATCCGAGGATCGACGCCTGGACGACACGGATCTGGTCATTCTTAAGGGCGACACGGTCAAGNNNGTATGGCGGGCAATGTATAATGGCGAGCCGTAT
Organism: Trichoderma sp. BMH-0061; assembly: GCA_030015385.1. Taxonomy (NCBI): domain Eukaryota; kingdom Fungi; phylum Ascomycota; class Sordariomycetes; order Hypocreales; family Hypocreaceae; genus Trichoderma; species Trichoderma sp. BMH-0061. The sequence continues at coordinate 748,017 of JARWZN010000005.1, forward strand.
CGACGGGATCTTCGTTGCTCGCGTGAGGCTAGTTCGACTTACATANNNCAAGCAGATGACNNNGATTAGCTTGGAGGGGCAAAGAGGAAGGAAGCTGGAACATGTCAAGCTNNNAGGAAGGGGACAACAAGGTGCTCGAACNNNCAATAAGATCAGCTCGACGAGGTTGCCGAGGCTGATGTTGAGGATGGCGCCAACGGTGTCGCCGGCATCGCTGGCAATCTTCTCCGTGACATCCGTGAGTAGGGAAGATAAAGGCACAATAGCGAGAGCGTTGAAGATGAAGATGAGGGTTGAATTGATGTTGAGAAAATAGGCCACATAGCCGATGGGCACAAAGACAAGCAGGACGTTAAGCCATGAGGTGCACAGGACCGATCGCACAATATCCACAATCAGAGCCATCTAGCTATCGGACCAGGCTCTGCCGCTCCAGCCAGGCCGCGGTCTGTCTCGTCGAGGATTCAAACAAAAGATACGAGCTATTCGTACTACCAGACTTTTATCTACGTCGGGTCGTACGAGGTGGGTTGTATGGACAAGCACGTGTGGAATCCGTCTGTACCGTGGAGCAGACGTAGAATAAAATGGATAGTAATAAAAGTAAAGTGTCGCGGCGTGTTTCAACAACGGAAGAGAAGAATAAAAAAGGAAAAAGAGCGGCGAAAAGGTCAAACTGCGTAAGGCGCACGCGACCGCTTGTGGGAAAGCAGAAGCGGCGAAAACTCACGATGAAGAGGGATAACGAGACTGGGGGCAGCCCATCGTCATGCTGGCGAAGAGAAGAAAAAACGAAGAAGCTGGTCATATGCATAGGGGGAAAAAGAAGAGGAAACAGGGGCTAAATGAAGCCCACGACAAAGGCCCACCTCTTTTGAACGGGGATCCGGGACCTGGCGCCACTTTATTCGGGGGAAGGCCAAGGGTTTGCAGGGCAAGGAATTCCCAATGGGCGGCATCGTGAGATTTCGGCTTTTCGGGGCAGTTAGAGTAGAGGAGAGGAGGCAAAAGGCAAAAGGCAAAACAAATCTCTCACGCTGAGAGGCTGCTGACGGATGACGGAGGGAGCCGATGATGTCGATGAGGAGAAAAAAGGCTAAATGCGAAAAAAGTGAAAATATTGAGAGCAAAAGAGTAACTACAGTAGAGAGAAGAATAGGAGAGACGCGCTTCAGTTCGCTCATTTCGTTGGAGTGCGGTTGATGAGACTACTGCAACTTTTCAGCGGCTAGCTGGTGAATGAGGCTCCAGTCCCGGCATTGCAGCTGTGAGGCTAGCTGGAATTGGGCAAAGTTGCAAGTCAGCGCATTGTTACCGTTCAATCTACTCCGTACAAGTTGCTGCTGCAAACCCCCGTTACAGGGATGTGAAGTAGGGGGTGTATGTGTGTGTACGTGCGTATCGGAATAGTATCAGCAGTATTGAACGATGACGATGTAGCTGAGAGATGGTTGATTTTGGTGGTGATGGTGCATCAAGCCCTCAATTGGCCCCTTTTAGAGGGGAATGATGGATAACTGCCTCTTTGGGATATCCCTCAATCAGTCTCCAGAGTAATAAACGCATTCATGACGAAACGAACTGAGCCATATACTCACTTTTACACTTCTTACATAGCAAACTCTTCGCAAAGGATCCGACATGTTAATCAAGAGGGGTATCGGTGCGGCCTCCCGCGGGATTAAGCCAGCCAGTGGGATTCAACAGAGATGAAGACAGGAAAAAGCCGCTCCCGTGCATGCCATTACGTGGGCGATGGGGTGTCCCAATTTTAGCGGCCTACAAATCCCCGAGGGCACTCCAATTTGCTGCGAAATGGCTGCCGGTTCTAAATATCTTGGCGCCGCAGTTTAGCGGTGACAAGAAGATGCGCATAAAGCATTGGGCGGAGAACCGGTGTGTTGAACAGGCCCGGGATTGCGAGGCCTTTTGGTGGTGCTTCCAAGAAGATGAAACTTGTATTGAGCTGTTGTCAAACAAGACAGCCAATTATATTGCGCGTATTCATTCAATCATCTAATGCCTACCGTTTGATTCCATCAAAGTTGTTCTCTGGGAGTACAAGAAATACGTCGTAATCATCCGTGCACCCTTATTCAGGGGACCTCCGGTTCTTCTCCACACGCGCTGGTCTTTTCTTGGAGATCGACCCAGGACCCTGCACTTGGGGCTGCAAGCGAGATCTCCAGCCACGTAAGTCTACCTACAGTACCTGACCTGGCCTCTAAGGATTAGTGTCCCGTGATGTGCCAATAACATAGAGCTTCTATCTACTAGGTAGTGTGCTAGTATTAGAAAATTAAGAAAAGATATTAACTGAATAATTGTAGGAATCTTCTACTCCTACTCATTCTAGAGCCGAGAAGGAACAGAACACCAAGGTACTTTAGTTTCCCTTAAAACAAACTCAGCTCCCACCACCTTTATTACAGTACGAGACCGAAGTTGCTACATCGCCTCATAAGATCTAAAGTAAAAAGTAGATGTTTCCTCTTTTTGGGATCTCATGATTCGCTATTCCTTACATCTCCAGCTCGCGATGAATAGGTCGGTATTGGGAAACATGACCAATGAAGAAGTATGGAATCCAATACATAGCAAACCTCTCTACCCTGCAGCTCCGAATTATCCTGAACACAAACAGGTTATGGAACATCTTATGGGAGCATCTGTTTCTAGTATCGGCCTACTACAGTATGAAAATTTCCACTATCACTCAGATTATCTTAGAAAGCCGCTGAATTGTTGTTGTTAGTATGGAGGGCAGTTGAAGTTCAAAGTTACTTGGCGCTGTCTGCTCAATCTTGCCACTACTTTCACATGATATATGTATCTGGCGGTATCTGCATCAGAACACTTACACAAGTCCCAAAAACTATACGGCGAATTGGACAAACGAGACTTTTACGATGAATGGTGGAAATGTTACACACATATATGCGTATTGTAGCCTTGTGGCGGAATCGAACCAATCCGAGAGTGACACGCATACACATGTATGTTAATTGCCTTATCAGAGCCTGACGACATTGAAATAAGTACAAGTAGGGGTGGGTTTCTTGCTAGTCGAGTAAAATCCCATCTTGATAACTCTTTACTATTTTCGCGAAGAAAGTATTCTGCTGAATATGTCAGGGTTCGAAATCATTGGTGTCGCGGCCGCGGCCGAGCAATTTGCCGAAGTCACGTTCAAGACTATCAAGCTCATCAAATCTGTCGCCGACGAAATTCAAGATGGCCCGGACAAAGTACAGCAAAAAATCGCACGTCTCGAAAGCCTCTCATCGCTTGCTAAACAAATACAAAATACACCGTCTTTGCAAACTGAGGACATTGGTAAAATATTGACTCGGTGCGAATGTCATGTGCAATCATTGGAAGATCTCTTGCAAAACATCTCATTTAATCACTATGATTCGATTCAAAAGAAAGTTTGGCGAGCATTCTCTGGCCTAAAACGAGAACCAAATATTTCACAGCTCTTCACGGACTTGAATAATGAGTATAACTCACTCAACACTCACATTAGTCTGTAAGTAGAGAACAGCTGAGTTCAAATATATATACATGGGCTAAACGTACGCCATTAGTCGCATTTTAGAAATGACTGGAGAGACAGCTAGCCCCAGTCCCGATTCTTTAAAATGTCAGCAAGCTCTGTTTATCACGGACCCTGCGATTGATCGCGCCAAACTTATCAACTCTAAGGGAGAGCTCGTTAGAGGCACTTGCGACTGGATTACTCAGAAAAACCAGTTTGTTGAATGGAGGGCTTCTAACGGTGGGCTGCTCTGGATATCTGGTGGCCCTGGCCTTGGAAAAACCATGCTATCAATTTACCTCACAGAGTATCTCTCAAGCTGCTTCTCCTCTGCCGAAGATGGGAAAACACATTATTCAACTTACTTCTTCTGCGATGCTAAAGATAATACGCGAAACAACGCTATTGCTATCGTTAGAGGAATACTCTTCCAAGTGGTGAAGCAGAAAAAGGAACTTATCAATCATATACTCCCCAGTTATCAAGTACAAAAAGAGAAACTTTTTCAGAGTTCCTTTGAAACGGTCTGGGAATTCTTCGTCGATATAATAAACGACCTCGGAGAATCGCAAGTGACTTGCATCCTTGACGGTCTAGACGAGTGTGAGCCAAAATCACTGGAGCTCCTGCTTAAAAATCTCAAGACGATTGAGAAGAGAATTTCTAGACTCAAAATGATTGTTTTGAGTCGAGAATATCCTCATTGTCTTGGAGTATCGCTGGATCAATTCCCAAGAATTCGCCTAGATCCAGATGCAAAAACCGAGGTCAATCAGGGGCTTGAGCAGTATATCTCAGCACGTGTTGCAGAGCTATCTGAAACCAAGCAATATACAACTCAGCTGGCGAATCATGTCAAACAGTCTCTGATAGAAAAATCTGCCGGCACATATCTGTGGGTAAGCTTTACTGTGAAAGATCTTCAGGCCATGGAAATATCAGAAGTGGAGAAGAGATTGAACCAGTTCCCTCAAGGACTTGATGGTCTTTATGAAAGAATTCTTCAGCAAATAGAGAGCACTCGGAGAGGCATGACCTTGGATATCCTTCGGTGGTGCGCATTTGCAGTTCGGCCGCTCTCATTCGACGAACTTTTTATTGTTCTAGGCATCGATTCAACCGAGATGCTTGATAGAACGAGGATTTTACGAGAAAAGCTTGAATACTGCGGCCATTTTCTAAACATAACGGACAATACCGCGACCTTGATTCACCACAGCGCTTACGATTTTCTGACGCGCCAAGTTCCAAATTCTGAGGCGATGCCTTGGTTTTCATTGTCTAATGTTGAATTAGAGCAATCAAAATTAGCATCTGCATGTATTTCTCACTTCGGTAGCGTGTACGCCAAAGATCCCTTTGTTTTCGAAGCTGAGACAATTGAGGATGATGAGAGGAGGAAACTTCGCTATCCCTTTTTTCATTACGCATCACGGCAGTGGACTGAGCATTTTAAAAATTCTGGCCAGCAGGGCGTCAAGATATTAGATAAACATCCCGAATTCTTCTCGGATGAGTCAGAACTTCTCAAATTATGGATGGAGTTGGCCAACACCATACGCTATGAGGATACGACGAAAGGACGGTGTAGGGCGAAGGAATCATATTATGACAAGCCATTGAGTGGACAGGCTGAATTAGCGGCCAACTATGGACTGACCGTTCTTATGAAAAGAATTCTCAGAAAAGAGGGCAGATGGCGATATCTAAAAGATTTATTTACAAAGTCACCAGGAAGCACCGGCAACACGCATCTCCAAATAGCCGCTGCAAATGGACATGTTCCTATCCTCAAGATGCTCCTTAGGCACAAGGTGCCCATTGATTCACAAAATTCACTGGGCCACACGGGTTTATATTGTGCCGCTAAGAATGGACACCTCCCTGCTGTCAGGATACTCTTAGAAAACAGGGCGGATATTAACTGCGAAATGACTAATGGTTGCACGGCGCTCTGGGCGGCTGTGTTAGGAGGCCATTATAAAATAGTCCAATATCTACTGGCGCGTGGTGCAAATCTCAATGATGGTCCAAACGCCACGGTGATGACTTCTCCTTTACGGATAGCAGTTTCCTCGAATAGACCAGAAATGGTGAAGTTGTTGCTTGAAGAGGGGGCAGGTGATCGACCGGGGGACGCTTTTCAACCGCATTTCATCCGAATGTTGAGCGTATTTATCGAATATTGGGCAGAGAAATTTTGCGCCACTCCTTCGCAATTTCGGGACAAGATTGAGTTTGGAGATACCATAGCTCTCCATATTGCTTGCGAAACAGGCGATCTTCCGTCGATCCGTGCGCTTTTGGACCCAAAATGGAGCCTCGATGTGAATCGCCAGGACGAAAACGGAAACACAGCCCTTCATTTGGCAGCATCGAAAGGCGAGCTTCAGGCAATGAGGTTACTTCTGATGAAACCCGGTGTCAACCCCAAGCTGCTTAATCTTTGTGGGCTCAGTCCGTTTCATCTTGCGCTCTTCTACCTCCAATTGAATGTTGTCGAATACTTATACATGATAAGGAATCGGAATGTATTACCACCGGAGAGTAATGAAAAGTGCGGATGGAGTGCAATACACCTTATAATATTAGGTGGCCGCTACGGACGTTGTCCAGTCAAGGATATGCTACAGCTTCTTGTTATAGAACTTGGAGTTGACCCGGAGACACGAACACCCAAAGCGAAATACCCTGATGATAGGTGGCATAGTCATCACTGGGATAGTGTACTCCCTCCGCACCCTGGCCTAATAGGGTCGATAGATCGACAAGACTTTTGCCATGAGACGCCACTATCTCTCGCTATTTTCGAAAGTAATTTTGCGGCTGTCGATTACTTGCTAGGTGACTGCAAGATTGACCCTAACAAACCCTGCAGGGGATGTGATGGCGCAAGCCCTTTGCATGTCGCTGCTCAAAGTTTAAGAGACAGAAGTGTCCATAGACTCACATCTGATCGGAAGGTCAATGTTAACAGCCTGGACAATTTTCGACGGACACCACTTCACTTGGTGGCTAGTACTTTGGCATCTCCTACAGAAGCTCGCCCAAAAGTCAATCAAGTTGCCGCGAGAAACAAAATTATACAAGTTCTTATAGAAGCTGGCGCACAAATATCTGCAAAGGATGCTAATGGTCGTACTCCTCGAGATTTATTCGTTTCTAATAAGAGCTTTGAAGATGACGGGGGAAACACGGATCGGGGTGAAGCATTTGATAGCATCATTAGGTCATGCAGTGAGGCCAATGGCCCATCTGATAGGATATGAATATGACAAAGCAAGCTGATGAAATTCCAAGTATATCTTCTGTCTCATCTATATATATGTTGGCCGTAAAAGGTGAATGAAGTCAGTAAGAATACTGGGTAGCTGCTCCAATTATCACCGCTACTCATATAGACGATATGGAGTACGCATCAACCTATGCGGTGATGGAACAAGCCAAGATGACGGCTATCCATCGGTAGATAAATAGCGATAATACGGTTCCTACTAAGACGAATGATGTCCTCATTAATCCTATTAAGATCTTTCTGAATCATTGTCCGTGTACCATGGTTGATTCATATTGGGAAGCTTTCTCTCCTGCTTGTGCTCATACTCCCAACTTCTTCATCCGAATCCTCGACACCAAAGTACTGCAAAATTCCTTCCGCAGCCCTCATGCCTCCACTTGACGACAAACTTACTTCATCCATCATGTCAGCTTTATCGAAGACAACTTGAACCAAGCTCAAGAATCGGGGCTCCAACCCTTCTGTACTGTTTTTTGAAGGGCATGGAAATTTTTGAGTGGCCACGAAGACGTTGTCCTTTGCGTCGATGTCGGTCATGTCTTCAAAGTCGGCTTCGTGCAAGCCTCTCCTTTGCGAAAGGTTCCAACCGTGAACGATTTTGCAACTTGGTCGGAATGTTGTGCAGCCATCTGTCGTCTCTGGTATATTGGCTAAGTATATTGCTGTACATTTGGCGGGTCTACATCCTCTCTTCTTAAAGACGACAACTACACCGTATATCTCATTCTGTATGTCGTCATCGTTTGGTGCTTCGTCTCCATCACTCGCTGTGTCTTTGCTTCCTATTCGTGATATTTTCCGAGGCATTATGAGAGGTAGCAGTGGTGGTTTATGGGCAGACCAAGATGTCTCCTGTACCTCGTTCTCGCTAGGGTATATGCCTAAGAGTCGATAGTCCCCTGTGCCTCGCGGGAAGCACACCAAAAATGGGCTACCAGCTAAACGGGGCTGCCAGCGAGGGGCATCTACTGTAGTTGCATAGGGATTCTTGATTAATATACTCTTGTGTATGTCCATGGATGCAATGTCAACATGCTGAACAACGTCAAGTATTGAGGCTGTCTCAGTAGTCGTTGCTTGCTCTCCCTGTTCTCCATCTTCACCGGCTTGCGTAACTTGCATGAACCTATGCTTGCGGATGAGCTTTACTGGACAAAAGACCTGGGGCCATAGTAGTCGTGAATAGTGCCGTAGGCCTGGATGGTCCTTCTGCAGTAGAGGAATCCATATGCGGGACACTGACCGAGTAGCCTGGGTACTATCCATGTCATACTCCCAGCAGTCTAAAACACCAAACACGAAATGCGGTACCAGAGTAGGTACAATAGGCAACGTTATCTGCAGTCCCGTATTCGTCAACTGAAATGGATACGAGTGAGAAACAGGCGTATAATGTTTCTGTAGCTGCGGCGAGTTGCCAATGACCACATTGCGGGAGTCGCAAAATTCCTTTGGTGATCGGGGCAGAAAGTCGACATATCGGAGCTGTGAAGCAAAGAAACTATGGTCGGGATATTTACCGATGATTTCGCCCAGGAATCGCGTAAATGCCTCGTGGCCCTCTCCGTATAAAAGTGGCATCGTAATGTCAAAAAGGCCTATCAAAGAATAGGCTTGGTCTTCGATGCGAGTAGTTGATCTACGAGAAGCCCATGAAAGACGCTGAGCAACGCTGTACCCTCGAAGGGGATTGGATTTGGAGAACTTGGGCTTGAGCAAGCATGTCCATGCGATGCCGGTGATTTCAGAAATGCATAGCGCCAAGTCGGCTTTTGTTCCGATAGATTGCCAATCCTGCGAGAAGAACTTGACCTCTGGTGGTGCAATGAGCTCCTGTAGGGTCCAGCCTCTGGTAAACCACTTTGCTGCTCGAAAAGCGCTGCCCTGTTCTTCACATTCCGCGACACTCATATGCGGTACATCTTCAAGATACGCATAGCACATGCGCGCCCGGCGGTACCATTTGAACATGGAGTTGATGGCCTCGGAAAGCTCCGCCGAGCTGGTCTTATCGATGCAGTTGGTATCGACCCAGACATATTGCAGGTTGTCCCTAGTGGCCTCTTCGCAGGTCCAGATGATCTTCTGATAGCCGGGCTTGAAGCGCCGATTCTTGCGATCAGCCCACTCTTGGAGGGAAATTTCCCCATCGGCCCACGTGTGGGAGAGAATGGCGTATTCGGGGACATAGATGTCGAAGAATTCCTCTAAATCAAGGGTTTGTGTGTTGATGAGGCGCATATTGAGATGAAGGGCCGAGAGGGCATGTTGGTGAAGATGCGGAGATCATGGAGGCTATGGGGGGTCTGGGCGAGTTGTGATAGGTGGAATCAGGTGGTTGCCTGAACTCTTGGGCAAATTTGCCCGTATACGGATTGAATGGGGCGTTCATGATGGCAATTGAATCGGTTGATGGCGATGGGTCAGGTGCAGTATGATGAAGATGACCAATGAAGAGGTGATACAGATGTAACGGCATTCCGGAACATTGACCAGTAGGAATTAACATTGAACAACAAGAATCTTGTGTATGCAAATTGCTGTCGCCTATTAATCCCTCAACTGGAGCTAGGTGGCTATAGTAATCATGGCAGCATGTCGCGGAGTCAATGGGAAATGTGATGATGTACCAAAAAGGAAACAAAACGCAGCTTCACTTCAAAACCATCTGGGATATCGTCAGATGATATAAACTGCCATTCGAGTCAGTTTTCCACCTGCCGAACCGGGATATGCTGCCACTTTGGGACACTTCGGCAGCGGATCCCGGGCCAGTGGATCCCGGAGCACGGAGCAGAGCAAAAGACGCTGAAAGCACCTCCGAATCACGACGGCAGGGATCTGGCCTGTATTGTTAGGCGGTAGAACCCTTCAAGTTATCCATTCTCGACAATAAGGGTAAGCGGTAGCCTTTTGGAGTGGATATAATAGAGAAAAGCCGCATGCTGGCGTAACCGTGCCCGATCCACTCGATTCCCGGCAGTCCCTGAATCTCTAGTTCCTAACAAGCATCGCCATAAGCACGTTTCCGTCTTGGCCTTTGTTTGCCGGGCGGCGCCTCTTAAGCCATGCCTGTACTTTAGGTTAGAGTAATTTTAAGGTTTTTGTTGCCGTGTCTGGAATCTGGACGAGTCGCCGATTCGATGCTTGGCAGCTGAAAAGATTGGGTACCCGGTTGGTAGGCGGGAAGGCTACCCGTAGATGGGGTTACCGAATGGCAAGATGGGCATCACCATGATGGAGATGTTTGCGCGGGGGAAAACTATAAAAGGGCTGCAAGAATCGGATGAAGTAAAGAGCTTTTTTTGTTATAATAACTTATTTCTCTTGTCGCTGCACATTGTCTTTGTCTGAAAAATGCCAAACCTGTTGTCAACTGCCAACCAATTCGTCAAAATGGCTTCTGCTAACCTCCCCACCACCATCCGAGCTATCTATCAGATCGATCCTAAACTCACAACTCTCGAGCTCCGAAAGACTCCCTTGCCTAAGCCTGCTGGTCCGGATGACCATCTCATCAAGATCAAGGCCACAGCTCCTTGTCTCGGTGAATTAGGATGGGAAGTCAACTACCCATCGCTTTTCCCACCAAACCGAGAGCGTGTTCCCGGAACTGAGGCCGCTGGTATTGTCGCCACCTCACCGGAGTCCAGTCCTTTCAAGCCCGGCGATGAAGTGTATTTCCGCCTCCACGCAAGATTTCCTGGATGTCTGAGAGAATATACAATTGTTCATACCGAGGAGCTGGCTTTGAAGCCCAAGTCTCTAGACTGGATTGAAGCCACTGCAACGCCACTTAGCACATTGACTGCGTGGCAAGGAGTGTTTACCCAAGGAAACCTCAACAAGCTCGGGATTCGAGGTGATGCAGACGCAAGGGCTCATAACAGCAAACTAAGAGTCCTGATTACTGGCGCTGGAGGTAGCGTCGGAACCTGGGCTGTTCAGTTTGCCGCCGCTGCTGGTGCCGGATCTGTCGTTGCTCAGTGCAGCGGCGCAAATATCGAGGCCGCCAAGAAGGCCGGAGCCACAGAAATTATCGACTACAAGAAGCAGTCTATTGACGAGTGGGCTAAGGAGGATCCCTCTCGAGAGGTTGACCTGATCCTAGACTGCCTTGGTGGACAGACTCTGGCTTCATGCTGGTCTGCCGTCAAGGAGAATGGCGTCTTGCTGAGTATTGTTGGTGGCCCGGATGAATTGAAGCCAGAGTCTGTGACCAAGAAGCTGGCGAAGAGCACCTGGTTCCTCATGGACTGCAAGGGCGAGGATCTGAAGGAGATTGCCGACTTTATTGATGCTCGGGGGCTGAAACCCCAGATTGATAGCGTTGTTGAGTTTGAGGAATTTCAGGCTGCTTATGACAAGGTTGAGCAGAAGAAGGCAAAGGGCAAGGTTGTGATTAAGGTCGATATTTAAGGGAACAAGATCATGATGGGCGGTGTTGGTATTGATGAAAAAATGATCATACAATTACTTGAATGATGAATTGATGTCTGATTGGCTTTTTTTACATGATTTTATTAAGTGATGCAACTTGACCTGAGTAAAATTATTTGTTATTGATTTGAGGTAGACATGTGCAGCTATTCGATTGCTTTTATACCTGCTCAATGCATAGATACCGGGTATTCGGAGTCTGACATCGGGATGTTTGTATATGGAATACCCACGACCGCGCCGAAACTAGTGCTCAATATTGAGTGAATACGAGAATATTTGCGCTCTTGATGACATCTTTCTCACTTGTGGCTTTCTTTTCCTTGTCAATCATAAACGCAATGGCTTATTGTGTGTGTCTTGGCTCGTGGTGGTGCGTCTTAGCATCATGTTTACAACAGCATATGTGTGTACATGTCCGCACGCAAAGCTGCATCAAGGATCTTGATACATGACAATTCCAATAACAGCGTTCTACATTACCAAAAGTAATAATAATAAAGTCGCCAAGTTATCCATTCTCATCATCTGATGTATAAGTGTCAAGCAGTACCCCGCAAAAAGTGGACGATCGACGCCGGTGCCGCCGGAATGGGCCGAGAAGTGGCTTGAATGCAATCGAAATGAATGTCACGACCTTCATCTTTAGGCGGTGACTTTTCTACTATCATATCATAGAGCTGCAGCCCAAATTACGTGCAACTTGAACTTGGGTGACATTCGCAACACATTTACTTGCCTAGCAATCGGGTGACTGGGTCTGGACCCTTGTTAACTGGGCATTTCATAAGAACAGCGGCTGACTGCGGCTTCCTCATCCCTCGTCATTCTCCGTTCATCACATCACATGTCTTTCAGATGTGAGCGTTATCAATAAATCTGCTGCTATATCACGTATCCAACGATGAAATATCGATCAATATGCATCTTTCTCTCTGTAGCCTCATCAGCGACAGCTTTGTCGGCTCACCTGGACCTCGCAAATGAATCGCCGCTATCAGCAGCAAACGTAAACAGCGATTATCACGCCAACGCGGGTGTCCTGCAATATGTCAACCCTCTCATCGGCACTAGGGGCTACGATCCTAATGATCTCGGTGGCATGATTCCCTCTGTATCGCCGCCATTTGGGATGACGCGATGGACTCCGCAGACGCGCGAAAACTTCATCTCGCAGGTCCCCTACAACGACCGCGATCGCCGCATGCACGGCTTCCAGGCAACGCATCAGCCCGCCATTTGGATCGGCGAAAACGGCCATGTGGCGCTCATGCCAGGCCTAGGAGATGAGGTCCGACACTTATTTCAGCACCGAGGTCTGTCATTCAGAAAAGAAGACGAGAGAAGCACGCCGTATGTGTATGAAGTAACGCTCGACGCGGATTCTGTTGGAGAATTCGGATGGAATCTTACTGAACAGGCGACTTCGGATCTTCTTGGCGATGCTTGTCCTCCATGTCCCGGCGGTGCCAATTTTATCCCTAACAAGGATGTGACTGAGGGTGCTAATGGCCGCGTGAGACGACGAGATTATGTGTTTGAGCCAGAGAACCAGTTTACCGTGCAAGGCCTGTCTGCAAATGCATCAGAGTATCAGGAAGGATATCGATATGAGAACTCCATACAAGTAGCTTTGAGCGCATCAGCGCACGTCGGTCATCTTCGCGTCGATTTTCAGGACACCCAGGCTCGGCAGCCTTATTTCACCATCCAAGCCAGTCGACTCAATTGGACAGGTCATGTTGAGATCGATCCTGAAACTCAAGAGGTGACAGGCAGTAACTCCCAGCGACAAGAATATTTGTTAGGCCCTGACAAGCCCGAGTCTTTTAGGCTCTACTTTGTGTCGCGCTTTTCTGAGCCTTTCACTTCCTATGGAGTCACCCGCGCAGAAGAGTTGTATGAGGGAGAAAAGTATATCGAAGATAAGTTTGTTGGTGCATATGTCGCCTTTGATAAGTCGGTCAAGAGGGTCGAGGTGAGGACTGGAGTCTCGTATGTCAGCGTAGAGCAAGCCAGGAAGAATCTCGATATCGATATACCGGACGGAACGACATTTGAAACCACTGTCGATAACGTCAAATCGGCTTGGTTAGAAAGACTAGGCAGGATCAAAATCTCTGGAGTCAACGAGACTGACTCGGATCATGATCCCCGGACAATCTTTTACTCTGGCCTATTCCATGCTCTCCAATACCCAAGCGACTATTCCGAACCTACTACCTCGTCTGAAGGCGGCCTTCGACGATTTTACAGTGGTTATACAGACAGCATTCATGAAGCAAACGATTCGTACTACCAGTCGTGGTCAATCTGGGATACCTACAGGGCAGAGCACTCGCTACTTACCATCTTTGCTCCGGAGCGCGTCGACTCCATGATGCGCTCTCTCCTACGAATATTCGACTGGTCTGGCCGATTGCCTCTGTGGAATAACATGATTGAGAACAACGAAATGATTGCGACGCATGTTGACGCCGTAATTGCAAACGCCCTCATCAGAGGCTTCGATAATTTTGACGTCGCCAAGGCCTGGGATGCGGTTTATGTCGATGCTTATGTGCCTCCAGATAACGACACTGACCTTCTCTACTACTCCAGAGAGCCAAGCACTCCGTACGAGTGTCGAGCTGGGCTAACGAGCTACCTCGAGCATGGATGGGTTGACAATGATCGCTGGGCCGAATCCGCCAGCCGTACACTCGACTATTCCTTCGATGATTATGCCGCTGCCGTGGTGGCTGAACATGCCGGGGATCTCGAGCATGCAAAAGAGTTGAGAGAGCGTTCGCAAAACTACAGGAAGCTCTGGAACCCAGAGACGGAGTTTATGCAAGCTCGCAATGCAAACGGGACCTGGGCCAATGAATCTTGGGGATGGACCGAAGGAGACAAGTGGATCTACATATTGAACGTGATGCACGATGTAGGTGGCCTAGCTTCGCTGTTTAAAGGCGGGAAGAAGGCCATGAAAGCTCGCATGGATGAATATTTCGCGGGGGGCCACAACATGCACAGCAACGAACCGTCGCATCACGCCCCGTATTTGTACTCTGCCATCGGATATCCCGCTGATGCAGCACGGCAGATCCGTGAGCTTGCTTGGGAGAATTACAATGCCACGGCTTCAGGATTGAGTGGCAATGAGGATTTGGGGCAGATGAGTGCCTGGTATGTCTTGTCGGCGCTAGGCTTCTATCCTGTCAATCCGGCGAGCGATGAGTACGTTGTAGCAACGCCATTCTTTGATGGAGTGGAAATTTTGTTGCCTCCTGGTCCTGGAGATGACGGAAAAGAGCATACGCTAGTTATTTCAGCGCCGGGAGCGGGTACAGATGGAAAGGCATATGTGAAGAGTCTAAAGGTCGACGGGGAGGAAGTTCACAGGCCATTACTAAAGCATAAGCAGATTGTAAAGGCGAGCAGGATTGACTTCGAAATGAGTAACGAGCCAACAAGTTGGGGACAGGAGGGAACAGTATAGCCTGCATTCATTATGTCTACATGTAGTTTCTCAAGTCCTCAATTTTCTTCATGGATAGTGTGCATTCTTACACCCTCATCATAGTCCAACAAAGTTCATTATAAGTGAATAATATTTAAATAAATCTGGTCAAGGCGTCATCAGATTATTTGCTGACGCCAGGTATCCTTGACAATGCCCACGCCATAGTGTCGTCCCACTCTGGCCCAATCTGCGCAATAGCTGGCCGTGCAACGTTTTCAGCCCATCCTTCCATGAACCATTTTCTCGGCGAAGACTTCATCACTGCACACCAGTGTACAAGAATTACCAGCGCCATGGGATCATTTGTTCCCAGAAGATCCAGATATTCTTGGTCGATGGCCCCAGGCCACCATACAAAATGTAGCCATGTGCGTGGCTTCGACTTACACAGTCTAAGCCAGAATTGTAACTTGTTGAGGGCATCTTTGCAGATCCCGCGGCTTCGGAGCGGGGACGAAGTCTCGTTTATTAGCTCGAGATTCGTTATAGCCTGCTCGGCGAGATCGTCCCACGGCGGGTTCTCGGCCTCAATTCGCCTTCTGGCGGCAGCGAGCAGTTTGCTCTTCATGAGATATGGCCCCAATTCCATTCCCAAGAGGGCGGCTCCGCGTAGAGCCATGATTGGTTCCAAAAATTCATTGTCGGCGAGACCACGTTTTGCTCTTCTGTGGATGTCGAAGTGGAAGATGAGGACTGAGATGGCAAAGACGAGGACGGTGAACCAGTTACGGTCGCTGATGGCGCCAACTGACTTGCGGAACTTGCTCGATGCCGCAATCTGATGCTGGTATGCAACTAGATCTGATTTGGTAGTGTCGCCGTCTGGTCGGAGTAGCGAGTCGGTAGACTTGTCGTGAAGAGTTGAGACGACAGCCATGTTATGCTCAAGAAATTCACTCGCATCCGCTTGGTCTACAAGCTCGTCGGGGATAAGATGACTCTCGTCGTCTTCAAGTAGACACAACGCCAAGCTCTCAGCGGTAGGGTGAGATGCCGCTCTTATAGACCCAACATCGACGCCTGACTGGTAGTGGGCAGCGGGAGACATGTAAGATAGCTCGGGCCCTAGTGGCGCCTCTGGGGATGACGAGCTACCGGAGTGGCTGCTTCTTTTCATATATGCAGCATGACTAGACGATGCCCTCTGCGGGCTGTCTCTGCCGAGAAATCGATAGTCACAGAGCTCGCCTCGCCTCGTGCAGTTGGCACAGCTTGGGGCCTGCAGATTACACTTCGCCATTACAGATTGTATAAGCATGACTGCCAAGAGTTTTACGGACAAGATACAATAGCAGGACGGACGAACCCTGACACGCCGCTTCTTGCAACGGCTACAGCCATTTCTGGACTTGTGGTGGAATGTTCGCGAGCCGCCAGTCATTCTTTTGGGCTCTGTTTTATGCAAACGGGGGCTTCGTTTGATTATTTCTCGTTTGGCCTGTTTGGCTTGCTCCGCATTCAAGTGGCGCTCAGGCCGTTGCATTTATGGAGCAAGGGGATGGAGTCTGCAAACAGAGAATGGAGACGGCAGACAGCTGGAGGCCGTTGTGGGCGATGAGGCAAAAGTCAGACAAGGCGCAATGGGCGAGGTGCATGAGAGGAGGTTACGCCACTGTTAGCCCAAGCCCACGAGGCTATACGAGAATAGCAACTTGAGATCTGCCCCGGAGATAATAATGAATGCCTGCAAATGGGCTCCCTGAGCTATCCCTCTCCGACTTAGTGTACGAGCCTGACCCCTGCTAGCTTCACGTCTTGATGAGCACTGTGGTATTGTCCAATCAGATGTGAGTTCGACCATGCATATTGTGATGCATCTTTCTGCACCTTTGCGATCCTTTCAAAAGGAAAGCCTAATTAACTAAGATTGCCTTCGTACGCTTGACTGAAAACGGGTCAGATCTGTTTGATCAAAATATTCAGGCTTTGCTCGTACAATCCTGCCACAGCCTCGTGGGCTGATTGATCCCTAACAATGCTTCACGTTGATTAATGCATCAGCCCTAAGGCAAGATGAAAGGCCCTTGCATGTTTCCCTGTTGTGTCTGGTAATGGCATAGTGTACGAATATGCACAGTGATAGATGGCAACTGGGTAGAATTGGGTTGATGATGGGAATAATTAGGGTGACGTAGAATACAAAATCATGGAATATATAAATTTGGACATCCCTCTTGGCAATACAATTATAGGTTCATGACAAGCTTCAAGGCAGATGAGCATAGGACTACACTTCTAGACGCTCATTACACCTCTCAATTGACAATTCATCTTTTCTCCTATTTTTTCTACCGTTCATATTACATCACACGCAAAAATGAAACCAATTCAACTTCTTACGCTCGCCGCAGTGCTCTCACAAGGCGCCTTCGCCTGCCTTGAGCATCTACTACAAGAGCGCACCCCAGATCCCAACGACATGATTCGCAGACAAGAGCCCGCTCCCAGAACCAAGACAGCCATCAAGAATGTTCGTGTTTTCGATGGCACCAAACTCACCGGTCTCCAAACCGTCATCATCGATGGTGAAAATATCAGCAATGACACCAGCAACATCGAGACCACGGTTGATGGCAATGGCGGCGTTTTGATTCCTGGCTTGATCGATTGCCACGTTCACATATCCAACGTTGCCGGGCTAGAAACTCTGACTTCTTACGGAGTCACCACTGCCATGGTCATGGCTTGTCGCAACTACACACAATGCGCGCCGCTCCGCAACCTGGAGGGTGTAGCTTCGTTTATTTCAGCCGGTGTCCCCGCCACCGGACCCGGCAGCCAACACTCTCGAACTTTCAATCTCTCTTCGCAGTACCTCATTTATCCAACCGATAATGCCACCGAAGTCGTTTCTTACACTTTTGGCAACGGTTCCGACTTTTATAAAATCACGGCCGAGTTAAATGGACCTAGCCAGAGTATGCAGAACTCTTTGGTTGATGCTGTTCATAACCTTGGCAAGCAGTCTATGACCCATGCTGCTGACCTTGATGCATGGACACAAGCGGTCCTTTCCGGCACGGACGGAATCCAGCATATCCCTACAAACGGCCGCATCAACGCATCCAATGTCCTAAAGGCTCGCAGGTCTACCAACAGCTGGAGTACCCCGACTATGAATATTGCTCGATATGCGTTTGCCAACCCTGCTATATTGACATTTACTGGTCACCAGATTGGCGGGCCAGACAGCTACGACAACGTGTACCAGAATGTCAGGGCTATTCACGCTGCTGGTATCCCCATCTTGGCAGGCACTGATGCTGTGGGAGTTATCAACGCCAACATCTCTGTTCCATTCGGACTAAGTCTTCACTTCGAGCTGGAGAACCTTGTCGAAGCGGGATTGACCACAGTGGAAGCCCTCCGTGCAGCAACTGAACTCGCTGCTCAGCACCACAGGCTGGCAGACCGAGGAAAGATTGCGCCTGGCATGAGGGCTGATTTGATTCTTCTCAACAGCGACCCGCTGGCCAACATCACCAACACAAGGGATATTGCCAAAGTGTGGGTTGGAGGAATTGAGTACAAAGATGTTGCCAACAGCACTGGACTGTCGAATCCTCCCGCCAACTACACCAAGGCTGGGACTTCATCTGGTTCGGGGTCGGGTTCTGGATCTGGAAGCTCTGGATCTGGAAGTGGCACGGGTAATGGTGCTGAAAAAGCCATTGCATTGAGCTGGAACTATTTGCTGGGCTTACAGGCTGGAGCAATGCTTTATTTCTTCATGTAATTCTTGTTTTGTGGTTTACCTGTTTTTGAGGCGCGACATGCCTGATAGATTGATTGATAGGCTGAGTTTCGCCCCTTTGTTTGTAGCTTATGTTATCATGTGGCTCTGAGATAATTATTAATTAGAAATATGATTGATATTAATCCATACATGTCCAGGTTGTTCTTTTTACTCTCGTAATTATGGTTCGACAAAAATTCAAGTCACAATTTCTTAGCCCGTAATATGCTGATATTGAGAGAGGTGGGAGTGTGTCATGACCCGCCCCTCTCATTGGCCAAGACTGGGCGACGTCCCGTTTTTCGTTCCAATTCGCCCCGGCGGTAATGCCATTATGGATCACAGTTGAAGTGATAATTCACATATTTCTATGGCAAAAACCTTCTCTTGGCCGTTGAAATGGCCAGATAAATTCACGGCTTTTTACAATTTAGGTCAAACTGTTGATCACGGCCTTTTTTATTACCATCAATATCGATATTCGACACGGAAAAGGCGTGAAGCTTCACTCTAGATTGATCCGCCATGTTGGATCATACAGCGGTGGAAGCACGAGATGCTTCAGAACCAGAAATGAAGCAAGAAAAACCATCGACCGACATCGAAGCTCAGCAAACTGACGGCGACGATGCACGCCATATCGATGGTAATAACGCACAACAGAAGCGTAATTTCTCTGCTTTCGCCTCTCTAGGCCTGTTGGATCGCTTTCTGGCAGTCTGGATCTTCTTGGCCATGGCTGTTGGCATCATCCTCGGAAATTTTGTTCCGTCAATGTCGCCAGCTCTAGAAAAGGGAAAATTCGTTGGAGTGTCTGTTCCAATAGGCAAGTTGATCAATATTGAGAAGGCCCAANNNTTCGTTTACNNNCATGTTCTAGCCATTGGATTGCTGGTGATGATGTATCCTATTCTGTGCAAGGTCCAGTATGAATCCCTTCACAAGCTCTTGAACAAAAAGGAGCTGTGGAAGCAAATCGGTTTCAGCGTTTTCGTGAATTGGATTATAGCTCCGTTTCTCATGGTAAGCTACCTCTTGTATTTGATAACGCTCTTCAAAATACTAAGGGTTAAAAACTTGCACCTTGCGCTATCGTGGGCATTTCTTCCAGATAAGAGCCATCTCCGTACTGGCCTTATTCTCGTTGGCCTTGGTAGATGCATCGCCATGGTATGCTCTTCACCTTCCGCT
>JARWZN010000005.1:767736-787723 GCA_030015385.1 Trichoderma sp. BMH-0061
AGTCGTTGGCCAATCATATGCNNNCATATCGTCAAGGTCTTAATCTGGAATGCCCTCGCCGGCGGGAACAACGACTACTGCGCCATCTTGGTTGCAGTCAACTCCATTCTTCAAATAGTCCTCTTTGCGCCACTTGCCATCTTCTTCCTCAACGTCATCAGTGATGAGAATGATATCGCCCCGATCTCGTATTCGGTCGTTGCAACGAGTGTCGCAGCTTTTCTAGGCATTCCCCTAGGCGCTGCCGTAATAACGAGGGTTGGTCTTCGATTCATCGCGGGGCCAGCCTGGTATGACCGCATATTCATCCGCTTTGTCTCGCCGTGGTCTCTTATCGGGCTTTTATATACCATTCTGGTCTTGTTTGCTGCTCAAGGCCATCAAGTGGTGCACCAGATTGTTTCAGTCCTTCGCGTCGCCGCTCCACTTGTTGTGTACTTTGCCATTGTGTTTTTCACGACCGTGGGCATTTGTCGGATGCTTGGGTTTGAATACCAGTTCCTTGTGACGCAAAGCTTCACAGCGGCTAGTAACAACTTTGAGTTGGCCATTGCTGTAGCTGTTGCGACGTTTGGTCCGAATAGCGACGAGGCATTGGCATCCACCGTCGGGCCTTTGATAGAAGTGCCTGTTTTGCTGGGCTTGGTATATGCTCTTCGATGGGTCGCCAATAGATGGGGCTGGAAATAGATTGGACATTGTATCCTATAGCCAATGAATTTTAATGATCCAGTATAGATACTTGAGCGAGCTAGTCAAATTTCTCCAAAAGTTGAAAAATTTTGATGTTGCTGACATTGCAAGTCTCTGATCCTTTGCAACCAAGGGCAGTACGAGCCTGTTCATTATCCATCCCGTGGTGAAGGTCCACTAGAATAGACGCCGCCGTATCGCAAGATGTTTCCATAGAGTCGGTAGAGTTTATAGCTTCGGGTGCTGTAGGGTTTGGAAGAGGATGGGATGTTGCGAGATGAAGTTTATCTTCCAAGCGATTTTCGCTATGTTGGCTGTCACCTTCATTTGAACGGGATCCGCAGCACTGACCTTTGCTGCTCGCTTGAGACTGAGATTTCTGGGATTTTCTCGCTTCTTGAGTATTTTTGGGGGAGGGACCAGAGTGAACAACTTGGTCTGCCAGTGGTAGGTTAAATGCTGTTGGACTAACCCCCATATCGGCATTACTTTCCGTTCTGGAGAACTCAACAGTGTCGCATGAGATAGAAGGTGATGGGAGGGCACAATCGCCCATAATCTGTGGCGAAGTGTGATAATTTTGATGTTGTAGTGGTGATAATACTGCCGGAAGATGTTGTAGCATGATGGATGTGCTGCCGCATGTTTTGCACTTTAAAGCACCGGACTCAAGTAACCCATCTGGCGATCCGGGTGAAGTGGCCGGAGGAGGTGAGATGAATCGATTGATCTCGTCCTGCGATACACCATGCACGCTCAACAGGCTTCTCAAGCGTTGGTTCTCAAGTGTCACTGCCTGAGCCACTCTCTGCATTTCTAAAGAGGCAGATGCGCCTTGCTGCTGAAAATTCTGCACTTGCTTTTTGAGATCATTGATCAATTCAGCGCGTCGTGCTCGCGATCGCCGCTGGCTCTCGCGATTCTGGTCTTTGACCTCTTGTGTGATGAACTGGAAGCAGAATTAACATGGGTTAGTACAGGATTGGCGAGATTACACAGCAGAGATCGCTGTTTTGAAAAGGACATACCTTTCGAGGCATTGCTGCGGTGCAACTCGGCTTCTCTCTCCATGTATCAGTACAAACCCGAAGCAAAGCAATTACTTTCCAATCAGGCTCATTAAACGTCAACTGAATACCATTTTGAGGAATGAAAGAAGGGAGAGTTACTAATGGCGGAGAAGAAGAGTAAAAGTGTAAGTGTGCTAAACTGCTTGTGGCATGAAGCGACATTTAACTCGTCACTTCGCAACGGCCCAATAGTTTCACATAGAAAGTGGCGCATCAATCTCCACAGAAGAACCTGGATGTAGACTCCCTTGCATTGGTAGGTGCAGCTGTACTCCGCATATTGACGGAACAATGCTAGAGGGCGCCTCACGAAGAGCCGCGCAATCTCGTCGATTGTTAGTAAGTAAACCGTTGCATCGTTAAGGTCTGATGTCATTCCGGGCTTTATCTCGGTATAATTTCTCCTAGCTGAAGAGCATTGTCATCGTGTTAGCTTTGTGAATGCTCTTCTGGGATGAAAAGTCGCCTCCTCAGCCTTATATGGCAATGAGCTTATCAGCCTGTGCCTCTTTCGTACATCAGATATGACCTACCTATGGATTGCCACCAGAATACGTATAAATAAATACCTGCATAGCACCGAGTGCACCTTCATTCAGCTGTCAAGGTTTAGACGGCATGCTATTCGACCGGCTTCTGGCGGAAAAGTGGACGAACCTCCCTGGACCGTGACAACGACCAATGACTTTACTCATATCATATATCACTGGCAACGTATCCAATAGGAGAGAATAACGAAAGGTGGCTAAAAGTCGGTGTGTGGGTTTCCATGCAGTGTACACAGCACAGCCTGATTCACTTGTAATCAAACAGATGGCCTGCATTGCAACATACAACGGTCTTCCCCGCCCAACACACTCGCCACTGAGGCTGTACAATGCTTGACCTTTTGCTGGGACCAACTGACAAGTTGTATTCGGCGAACTTCATGTGTTCATTGCATTTCAGCCACAGTATGCATCTGGATTGCCGTACATGAGCCCTGGCCAGCCTTGTTCAGATCCAAGAGCAAGGGATATACCCGGCTGATAATGATTGGTCAACGTCTGCGGCTCTCTCTCAGCACCATGCAGCCTTCCTGTATAGCATTGCATAGCTCCCTAGTTGCAGTATCAACACGATGAGATATCGACGTAATCCTATGTCTCGGGAGTGGTTTGCTCTCAGTATAAGATATACTGTATTTCCCACCTTCCATGATGTATGGGATGATCATCTGAACTCGCCATTCGAAATATTTCTATAGTTCTACAAAGTTCTTTTTAAAAAATTTGTATGCCAAGTGCATCCGTTCTTACAAAAATGGAAATTCACTCTCCTAGCATTTATACGCAAAATATCCAAGGTCTTGATCTTGAAGTTACTTCGACCGACGATAATCATGCTAATGACGCGAGTGATAATTTTTTGCAACATGAAAATCACAATGTGCAGTATACACAGACCACTGATGACGAGGATGACGAATGCACTCACGGTTCTAGAGGAATAGACCCAAATCATGCTCAACGCGCACCCACTGACCCCCTTGACGAAACACCACGGTCCTTGTCGCCTTTTGATCGTGGCCTGAATGTTCTTTCGCAGTCCATCGATCCAACAGGAGAAATTACTGTGCCGTTTCATCAGGGACAGATGGCCTATGATGCTGAAAATGAGGGACTGTCCATGAATATACCTTTGCTATCGAGCTACCGGGAATCCAGAGATTCCATCAATAGCGCTCCTCATGCCCGTTACTGGGAAGAAGGAAATGCAAATATTGATGGAATTTTGAAGCATCTGCAGACTTTTCAGAATCTCGAGCATTCTATCAACGATGCGGGACAGGAAGAGATTTTAGTCTCTCGTCAAGAGGGGCCTCCAAAACACGATGAAGCTCGCAACTCGATGCAGATCAAATGGCTGTGAGGTATTCGTCCTATAAATACTCTGACAGACACTAATAATACAACTCTTAGTCATGTAAAAAGTGCCGCGATGAATCTTAAGGTCTTAGAAGTAAGATACAAACAATTGATGCAAGTGGCCGTTGCTGATCGGGGATACAGAAACTCGTTATGGATTGTCACTTGATTGGTGACGACGTGAGAGCTGTTACAATGGGACTCATCCAGGGAGCTAGGGAGAAATGTATACGACAATCTGAAACAGGACCCTCCATTGAACCCGGCTCTGTGCTGAGAGCCATTGGCATTTATTCTCAGAAAGCCTCTGTTTCGCTCTCGCAGAAGGCTCGCCCAACCGTTCCAGTGGTGTTTGTTGCCTCACCCTATTTGAGGCGACGTCCTTTGGAAGACCACCAACGTACTGAAAATCGACGCGACCATCATCCCCAAACACTTCTACAGAACCTCCATGGATTTGATGTCACTCCAAACCGTGATAAGGATCAAATTGTTCGCAAAATTGGGAATGTTTCACATCCGAACGATGCACTTCACGTGAACCAGATGTGGTGTCTTCTAATTGGCCCTACCATTCTTATCACTATGTCAGACCATACGACCGAAGAACTCTTGGACGGAATGATTGGAAAGCGAAGTCTGGGACATGAACCGCCAATCAAGATTAAGATCATTGACGATGAGCAAAAACACCATGATATTGTTGTATCATCAAACATAACATGGGTTGATCTTTTCAAAATCACGATGGATGCCGTTCAGAAAAAGAGATCTAGTTTTCGCTACTATGATCTGCGCGATGAGAACAAAGTCATCATAACTGCTGAAAGATGGATTGAGATTGCGAGCTCACGCAGTCTGCGGAAATCACAATTTTATACGGTTTATCTTACCCCAAGTCCAAATAATACCTATCCAAGTAAGGGTGGACGTTTATTGGAGTACAGAAGACATGACGCTTCTGGGATATTGGACGAGTTGCCAGCACAGCACAGACGCACCGACGTATCCTCCGGACAGGTGGGACCTTCTAGGAAGAGGTCTTATACACACGAATCAACAGACCAAATCACTTCCAACACTACTTTCGGCCCAATGTTTCTGAATCAAGATGGTACTGGTTTTTTTGTATCTTCTCCAGATCCACAAGATCCCGATGAGGTTTACAACGGTGATGAAGACCCATTGAGGATCACCTCGCAATTACACGAAAATGAATCGGTTGAAGGGACCTACAAGACGACGGCACTAGGAATTGATGACTCTCCGAATGGTAGAGAGGCCTTAGAGGCTTCTTCTGCTGGTACTTTTGCTAATTTACATAATGATGTTGTGGGTAACATGACCGATATTAACGGAACAATTGATCTTTCAGAGACAAACAAAGATCAGACGAATCCTGTAAGGAAACAGGACAAGAAGATGCAGCCTGGTTCAGAAATATCTGTTGAAACTTACCCTTCTGTGAGTTTCCCCCCACGCTGTGCTGAAGTTTGTCTCACATTAAAGTTCTTCATAGGTCCCGGAGGATGACCCCAATGCAAGTAACGATATGTTTTTGAAACAACGATTCATCCATAAGCAACGTCAAAGTCAAGGATCAATTCCCTTCCTTGCCTCAAAACCCCTCCCAGGCGAGAATGCGGGATCCTTTAGCTCTCGGCGTGAGAGTTTGCGAACTTACCACACGCACCAACACTTGGAGTCTCAGTATCATCTACCATCACCTATTATCATCAATCCCAACTCTAGATATCCTCGAAGACAGGGTATTCTAGAAAATGGCGAAAATAGAAACCGAGGGCATGCATTGAGAGCTCGGAATACGAACTCGGGTAGCGCATCTCATTCCCACCATCGGAAGCGAGATACCTCCACCAAACAGACACCAATTACTTCCACCACAAGCGGCTTGGCCAACGACAGATACCCTACGGCTAAGGTACAAGGATCCAAACCTGCGAAAATAGTACCTTTCTTCTTATGGGGACCCTGCATCCCAACGACCTCCAGCTCATTGCGAAGCGCCAAAGAGGCAGACATGATCAAGCTTCTTGATGAAGCCGACGAAGCAATTTCCAACAGCCAAGTAGGCATGTATTACTATGTCAAAGTCCCAGAGCTCACAGAGGAGGAATTTCTCTCTCGACAAGATATTCCGAGTGGAGGCTTACAAGAAGACAATCTCAATATCGCGAAAGAGAGTCCTACTCATCGAAATGGTGGCCCGATGACCGCTGATATTACAGTGAAAGACAACAATCTGCCGAATAGCGTATCTACAGTTGATCATGCCAGCGATAACGCCCACTCGAATATGGANGGGGTTAAGAAGAGCAACACTGATTCAGAAATAACGTTGCCTGCTACTGGACAAGACGATGTCGCTATGAAGCAAGCGCAATCATTGGGTATTTTGAGCCCCGACAAAGACTTGATGGAACAGCTCGTCACAGTCAGCCGACAGATTCTGTGGTCGTTTTTGCCAAAGACGGGCAGTTCAACAGTGCATCCTCTCCTGAAACGGTTTTGGGGTTGCATGGATATAATTCGTCGAGTAAGATTACACCATTCCATCATCCACTCACTCATTATTGACACAAGCCGCGTGNNNCAACTCATTTGGGAAGAGAGCGAACGTGAGCCTCAAGATGTACCAACATACATCATTCGCGACTTTTCTGCGACCCTTCAAAGAACAGGTAGAAGCCAATCTCCAAACTCTCAAAAGACTCTCTTGGCCAAATGCGGGGATTGCAAAGGAGGGAAGCACTACTCGTCGGCGGAAGAGGCACTGAAACATTTCCACGATGAGCATTTCGATTGCCATCACAGAGGGGAAAGGCCGTACGACGATCCATGTTACTCATGGCTGCATCGTATTTGGCACTCACATTATCCTGTGCGAAATGAGCGAAATGATCTGCTTCGCAATGTACAAGAGTTTGAAGGAGAGCTCTCCGAGTTGGCACTTCGCATGAATGAGCTACATGCTATGGTGACATCCAAGGAAGATGACTCAATGGGTGATCTAGCGATAAGACCACCGTTACCGAAACATGTCTTCTACGCTTTCCAAAAGATTGTTCAGGTATTTATCCTCCGATCAAAAAGACTATCTTTGATGACGAGAATAAAGACATCCTCGGGAATTGACCGATCAAAGATTTCGGATAAAATCAACGAGCTGCAGCGATTTGAGGAGACTGCAAAAGACCGGATGTTAGATCGATTGGATCATGCCAAGAGAGACATATTCTTGTCTGGCAATACGTCCAGTGATATCGAAAGGCCTCAACCTCAGGCCGTTGGAGCCGAATTCTTGGCCTTGGCTTTAATTTGCAAAAGCCACAACTTACTCTTCGAGGCCAAGACCTCAAACTCACGCCCCAACGACAATACTCTCGAGGTGTATAAAGACTATGCTTCAGAGCTTCATTGTCAGGCCAATCAGCGCCCCCAAAAGCGAGTCTTTCTAGACATTCGCGATCTTGAAGAGGAACTCGATGCTTTACACACTTTGCTAAGCCACCAAAAAGAGTGCCTGCATAAATTCGGAAAGTCCATTTCGCCTGATACCCTCCGTCTTACTACCATGACAAGAGTCGCGCAGAATCGCGCCGAAAAGGCGTACCAAGACAACCACACACGACAGCTCGACAGGCGAATACAAGAAGTACAGAACATGAAGACACGGTCGAGATTTTTAAAAGAACAGGTGAAACAGGACATTGAAATAATGGAAGAGGATCATGGAAAAGCCATCAGAGTCTTTACGATTGTAACTCTTTTCTTCCTACCTCTGTCTTTTGTCTCGAGCTTCATGGGTATGAACACAGCCGATGTGAGAAATATGCATTACAAGCAAGGGCTATTTTGGGCAACGGGAATACCAGTCACCCTCTTTGTGCTAACGCTGGCCTGCATCTACGGGTACAAAGGGGATGAAATCTACGACTGGGCGATGCAGCTATCACTCTGTCCAAGAAATAAAAAACTGCGGCTGCCAGTGGGCGGNGGAGACGAAATAGGAGAGGATGGCTGTAACGTGTACGAGGTGACCTGTCTCCCTAGCACCAAGAAGCCTCGACGAGCTGCACGCCAAAGGAAGCTCAAGTCAAAGCTGCCGCATGGTGATGAGGCCGTCGATGGGAGCAGAGAACAGCGAGACCAGATTGCGCCCCTAGCACGGAATGAGACGCTAAATAGCTTGACTCTTTTGAAGCAGATCAGTGGGAGTGAAGAGGTGTAGGTGACGTGGTTCGCCGCGACTAGCAGAACTGATGATTTACCGATAACCTCTGCTGTGATTCGACATGTTTCTTTTTAGCTTGTCCATAGTCCATAATACAATTGCTTGGCTGATAGATTGGTCGCGAGTTACAAAAATAGAATAACACGGCACCGTGTCTTGACGTGGCGTGAATCAGGCATTCAGCCGCAGCTAATAGTGGACATGAGTCCAGTCCCTTGCACACTACACTTCTCAGATCGCTAGGAC
Organism: Trichoderma sp. BMH-0061; assembly: GCA_030015385.1. NCBI lineage: Eukaryota > Fungi > Ascomycota > Sordariomycetes > Hypocreales > Hypocreaceae > Trichoderma > Trichoderma sp. BMH-0061. The sequence goes on from JARWZN010000005.1 coordinate 775,908, forward strand.
TTGTGAGTCCTTCGGGAAGAGTCAACTCTCAAGCTTCATATTCCGGGGTAACTTACTTAGTCTCATCATCATTGACGTCAAATTCCCTGGCAAACTTTGTGTGCCTGGATGCTAAAGGCAGCCAGATTATCTAGCACGAAGCCACGTTTTCCCCCTCCACGGCAGCCATCTTGAAGCATGGCCGCAAACCAATCAATCACACCACATCCATGTAAACAAACCACATCTCACGGGATCTACAGCCATCACTTGAGCAGCTACAGGGATCAACAGGCACCCGCAAGTCCTCGATCGCTGCCTGACTTAGCGGCCACAAGTGTCAAAATGCAGCAAGGCCTCCACTAAAGACGCGATGGCCAGCCACCCAGGCCCTTGCAAATGGAGCTGCCTTGCAGTTTTTAACACGTTTGACGTTGTGCAGCAGCTGCTGCATAGCCCGATCAGCGATCCGTTGTTTCGGCTCCCCGTCACCTGAGGCGGCTCGTATTTTGGGGCCTGGCATTAGTTCATACTCGGGCTGTCTCTTCTGTGATTATTTGTTTTGGTGGCCGTGCCGCCCTGGCTTAGACCAAGGCATTCACTAACACGACGGAGGCAGCCATCAAATACATAAACAAAACATTCATGATCCAGCCATCTCAAAGTGAACACCATACCTTCACTCTGATATCCGCCTATAATCCCCTGATTTCTCCTATTTCCTCGGCAAAGCAATCATCACGCTGGTTTTCTTCTCCTCACCTTTTCTCCCGACTCTTCCGCCATGAGCTCCACCATCACGAAATGCAGCTCCGATATCAACCGCGGCCCCTCGGAAACGGAAACCGACATGATGGAAGACAAACATGAGCCGCGGGCTTCATTTCTCAGCCTACCGACGGAAATTCATCTACAAATCTCAAAACTTCTGATATATCCCGATGCGCTCTCTCTCAAATACACCAATCGGTATTTCCACAGCTTCGTCGACACCGACGTCGACCTCAAGGTGGAGTGGCTCATTGAGCGGCGCCGTCTTCATCTAGAATGTCCGAACAACGGACGCTGTGATTTGGGCACGGATTTGCGATTCTGCAGAGGCAGCGTAGCGTAAGTCACACTCATTCAATTTTCTCATTGAATCAGAGACATATTTGTAAGCGAGATGCTGATCTGAAACAGGCTACTCATGAAGCGCCGGCGAGAGCACATTGAATGCGAATCACGGCCTGGCTTGGGATGCATCATCTACGGAACGCCCACTTGTCCCAATCGCCGACGAGGCATGAAGGCATGGCAGCGCTGGCTTGAAACCAAGTTTACCATTGAGCTGCGGTGGGTGCTGGTGGCTTTGCTTGTTGCTTTGTGTAGCTGGGTCTGCACAATCTTGGTGAATTAATTGCTGCTGCTGGAGACGCTGCGCTGGATCGCTGTCTGTACCATTTACGACTACAAATACGTAATGTTTAATGTCACAGTTGTATGAGTAAGGAATCTCAAGGGTTAATATATAATAAAAATATGATTCTTGCAAAAATATCACAGAGACACAAAGACTGAAACAGAATTACCACGACTCCTACTCTCAATACCGATAACCACACACAAACGCGACTCCTACTCTCAATACCGATAACCACACACAAACGCAGCCAGCGCGTTGCTCTCTATCCGAACAGCTTCCATCCCAAGCCACATAACCCATATAAAGTAACGACAGTTAGCGATCTACACTAATCTAACCGTGCCCAATTCGTCGACAAATAGACAAGAAAATGAAGGAACCCTTACTCTCTGTGAGCTAATAATGAACTTTGGACTTGGTGCCCTCTCTTAGCCCAATTATGAAGGATATCTCTGCCCATGCGTATGGTAAGTTACAGTGCTCTTCAGCTTCTCTCAGCTTCTCCAGATCAAGCCCATCTCGTAAGCAGCTCTGAAGATATCTGAGACCACGTTTGGCGAAGTAATTTACAACATCCTCCTTTTTTGCTAGAAAACTGCCTGTAAGAATGAAATGGTTATAAAGTAGGGAGATGAGACTTGTAACTTACCCGATAGCTCTCCATTATCGTTCCGAGAGCGACTCTCCTGCGCGTCCTTCATAAGTTTCCCGGAAAGACCCTCCCGCACCTTCTTCATTATGAACTTTCCGTAAGGGCCCCTCTGCGCTTTGTCTATGAGTTTCCCGTAATGACCATCCACCCAGTTGATTACTACCAGTAAATTTAACTTCTCCTCCCCACTCATACACAAACCAGAAATGTCATCAAGCATCTTCTTTTCTCCTTCCTCATAGGTGAGGCTGATGTCCTGGCAAGTGCACTTATCATTTCTCTGGTACCTGGTTGCCATGATGCATGCAAACTGAAAGTGATAAAAAGCGTAGCAAAATGAGTTCAGTCTCTCAGGAGTTGGATCATCCCCTTTGCTCTTATACATTATGGATGTGAACTTGTATCTTGTTTTCAGAAATTCCAGAACCAATGGCTCAATGACCTCTTTGTGAAAAGTGTTCATTTCCTCCAGGTCGAATTTAACGATCGATTTGGCCAATTCCTTCAGATGGTCAGGATGAAAGCGGCCCCTGTGAGAGCGGTCCCTGAACCGTTTAATGCAAACGTCCTTTTCAACGTCGTAGCGTCCCGTATCGGAGTTATGTTTGGCGGCATCAATGATAAGTTTTGCCATGCAAGGATCTGCTAGATCTAGATCAGGGAACAGGGTCGCGACAAGTTTTTCGTGTCTCCATGCAGGATCTAGGGCTGGTTGGGACATGGCTGAGTATAAGTCGAGGATACCAATGTATATATTGATCAAATGGTGGGATTTGTAGAGCAAGGCTGGTGGTAGTTTGCTGTCTCGCAAGGGATTGTTTGGCAACTCAAGGCAAGCAATTATTGGCGCCGTAAGGCATATATATATATATTTATTTACAGACGGCCACTTCCTTCTCTCAACACATCTGATGTTTATACCAATCTGCTTGATATACCAATACATGTCTCGCCGCAGCCGAACATTACCTTTGAACAATCACATGCCGTTGAACGCGATAGAATAAATAGCTGCCATGAACAACTCACGGCCAATCATTCGTGTTTTCGAATTGAGATGTCCGAAATTGAATGCGCTCCGTCGACACAATGTTCAGGCCCAGCCACAAAGACAAAAACCGCTTTTACTGTTCGCTGATCAACTCAATCATCCTTTCAACAAAGCATCGAGATCGTTTGTCGTCTTGGAATCTTGGTCGCCACGTCTCATCAACCTATCACATCACTTCTCCCATTGTTCCAACGAGCTATCTCATCTCACACATCATGTCCTCCCATCAAGTAACGAAGTGTGCTTAGACTCCTGCTCAAAGTGCAGCGTCAATTGAGTCTTTTTGCGCATGTATTTGTCCATCAGATCAAAGAAAACAAGGCCGTCATGTGAACCTTTGTTGCTCCATCCTAAATGGGCACAAAGACTGCTCATCCACCAATCGCGACAAGCTATCCATCCCAACCAACAGGCGGCCTTGTATCCATTGCCTTGAAAGAAACTGCATGAACTTGGAACGTCACTGAATTCTCTCCAAACTCTCCATTCTATGCTCAAAGCCCAGCACGCAGCTCAGCGTGAATCGGCTTGCAAGCCCAAAGGGTTGATCCAATGGCCTCCCACACTACGCGCCGCCTACAAGTCGTATGAGAAAGACGATGACACCTAGCGCCCCTCTAAGAAGGCACTTTGCTATCCATTTTTCTCGACATCGTGACGTACAGCCTGGATCATCTGTATTCGTAGCAAGACTACGTATGGCCATAAGCCTGGGTGATGCAGCTAGGAGGTAATCTCATCCCCAAGACCCATCCTTTGGAACCTCCATTGACCAAGCTCGCCATACTACAGCACAGCCACTGGTCGCCTTCAGTTCCTTGCCAAATATCCTGCCGCTTTTCCCAAGTACAGACAAGTTGGGACACACATCTATGAAGGATCTCAAGCCATGCAAAGTGTTTACGAAGTTGTGATAGAGTTAGACCGGATGATAAATATGATATCTTGCAGAGGATTATGATCATCTAATTTTGAGTATCTTCTGTATCAAACATGCGCACTTATCTCTAACCATGTCCATGTATCTTGCAGCGCCAAAATCAGCACTCATATCCGCTCATACGTCCCATGAATCGTATAATCCTTCTTCGGACCGTTAACAGTATACTCTATACTCCATTTCTCCAAATTCACAGCCTTGAACGCAAAATTGTACTTGACATTGTAGTAATCGTCAATGCAAAGATGTCCAGCCTTTGCCGCCCAACCCTCCTTTTCGCGCTTCTCGTTGTCCTCCACCGGGGGCGCTTCAAACTCGATTTCGTGGAAGAGATAGTCTGCGCGCTTCTGGTCGTCTGGCTTGGCGAACCATACGCTGATGACGTCTTTCTTGGAGTCGTAGCGCCAGATGTATCGACGAGTTGCCTTGAATCCGAAGCCAGCCGAGGTTTGGAATTCGCCGTCTTCGATATACAGATATTCCAGATCCTCTCCGCCGCCATTCTCGTCGCAGGCATCGATGCTGTTTGGGTCAGAGGCACACTGGAGGCCCTCTGATGTCCTTTCACGGAGCAGAAACTGGGCAGTACCGACGAATTTGCCGCTTGGGTGAGAAGGAAGTCGACTATTGAGATCGCGTTCAAGCCGCCATGTGCCAAGGAGGCTTCTGAAAACGCCTCGTGCGACGAAACGAGGTGTCGTAAGGCATTCTACAGCAACGTCGCGAGTCTGCTTCAACGATTTCTCGGCTTCGGCTTTTGCTTCGGGGCTATCGCTGGGTGACGGATATCGAGCGGGTGTGAGTGTATCGAGAGGAAGGTTATTGCGAGAGGTTGTCGGAGTCTTTGGCATGATGGATTCGTGCATGGGTATGGAAAGCGCTTCGGAAAATTCTTGCATGAGGTACATGTAGTCGCCCATGGGGAACTGTGAGAGCCTCGGATCATCTCGCAAGCCGAGTGTTCGCTTGATGGAGTCGTCCGTTTGAAGTTTTCGCTCCAGTGCCTCTAACTTTGAGCCAGTTTGGCCAGACCACAAATCAGTAATGAATCTAGCATGCATCTGCATGACTCCCCAGTATGGGGATCGATAGAATCCAACAAATCCGAGATTTGGGACCTCTGGATGATGGGTGCCGTGGAACGCCAAGGCCAGCGCTTGGCTGAGATGTTTTGGAGAGTGCTGGAGGGTGTCGAGAATGTCCTTTGGTAGGAAATCGACGCAGGGGGAGGGATCAAAGCCTGTTGCAAGAACCACAGCAGCTATGTCGTCGATCTGGGCGCCATGATCATCCAATGTAACGAGGTCGCCCTCCAAGGAAAGGACTTTGCCAAATGACAGAGTAATCATCCCGGATCTCACGAAGTCGCTATACCAATCGCTAACAGCCAGATATGCCGGTTGATCTCTTTCCTGTTGGTTAGGCATTAGTAGAGGGGAGAACTGTTCTTGGTCACCAAGCGACGATTCAAAGATGGTGTGAACCATATTTGCATGCTCTTGGCTTATATGGCCCTGTGTATTCTCGAGTGGTCTGGGCCGGTTGTTGACGTTATAAGAACCTAGATCCAAAGGCGCAAATGGAGCTGCTATAAACGTGGGNNNGTGCGTCAGTACTTTGGCACGACGTATAATGGGGAAAAGNNNGCTTACCTCGGGACTAGTAAACAGAGGAAATACCCAAATAGGTCGTTGAATTGCATTGTAAATTGAGTATTTGTCGATTCCGGCAATTTCTGATTCCTCTGGAGAGTTGACGGCAGATGAGAGATGACTCGCTATGGTGCCTGCGATCTCAACGCCGGACATTTGGCCTCCCACGATGAGAATCTTGCCTCCCTTCTCCTTGCCCTCTCCTAAAAGTCCCTTCAGGTCGCGGTACTGGCTGCTGTGGATGATTGGAACCGAAGTCTTTGCATTCTTGAAGCATTCGGGGATGATGGGCTTGCCAAAGTATCCAGAGGCAACGATCAAGTAGTCAAAATCCCTCGCCTCTTCGCTATCCCCCGACTGAATGTGTATCTTCCAGCCTCCTGTACCATCATTCCGCTTCTCTGCCTTTGCCACACGACTCTTCAATTGAAGCTCAAAATCGGGATTGCCGTTGAGGTATCTGCTCTGATACTGCTCCAGATACTTGCCAACCTGCCATGCGCGGGGAAATTGCGGCGCATCGTCCTCCCAGGCCAAGTCGCTGAACTGAACCGTGTGTCTGCTCTGGTTCGCAACCATCAATGGATGTACCAGACGCCCTGAATCGGTCTTTGAGGTCGGCCACAGCCCTCCAATGGCTGCTTGGCTGTCAAAGATGCTGACTTTGAAGTGTCCCTTGGGTGCATTGTGAAGCAGCGTCTTGGCGGCAACAAGACCAGAAGGTCCGGCGCCTGGAGCCGTTAGAAGACATTTTGCAGATTGGAGCTTTCTATCCTTGTGCAANNNACCGACAATGCAAACAGACTTGGACATGACGCGACTGAGGCCCCTGTAGAAGCTGGATGTCATGTACGTACTTTGTGAAAAAGAGAGATTGAGTTCTAGGGTGAGAGAATGAGGGGCAGCTGAAAGCCCTGTAGAAGATGCATCCACCCGATTGGAATCTGGAAAAAGTGTTTGTCAAATATGAAGCTGTGGGTTCGTATAATATATATTTTTAAGAAGAAGAAACAAATTGATGAGATGAGTAGAAGCGCTCGTAGTGCTGAGGACAGCAGATCTTGCGTATCTCGTGAGATTGGCGGCTACACAAGGAAAACAAAAATCAAGCTTCAGACTCAACAATAGTGCCGATCAGCGGCCCCCCTTGTCAGAATGCCACTGAGATCAGAGGCTACTCTGCGTGCTGACATAAGACAGATTCATCATCTCTCGTCTCAGTAGAAGGTTCAGCAGGTTGTTGTGCTAAAGATGATTTTACTGTTTGCCACCTTGTATGACGCTTTGATAATACTGATTCTGGCTGGAATGTCAAAGCCTGAGCTCCTGGATGGCCTCGTATTCTATGTTCCTCCAGTGATGCTGATGCTGAAGTTGAGCTATCATCTTTCTACCTACTTCATCACCAGATTCATTATAAATCAACTTTACTTTTACCTTGGGTATTGTCCCACCAATGTCAACAATAACATCTTCTAACACCTCGGTACTTTAAAAACAGACTTTCAGGTTATCTCCGCCAATGTCAGATTCTTCCATCAGCTTTCCATACTCTCAATTCGGCTTTAAACAATCCCTGCTGCTTCTGCCCCGCCCCCTCGCCCAAAAAAGTGTCGTCATGCCCCTCCCTTGCGTGATCCCATTCGGATAGCTTCAGGAAGCTATCCGAGCCGTGGTGCATCCGGGTCTGTATCTACCAAGGTTCTACAGGTATTTAATAAGCTCGACGGCGCTTCTGAGGCTTGATGTAGATTCGTTTGCTCCCTAGCTGCAGCTTTCAGTAGATCGGTCTATTTACTGTAGGTTCTTAAATTAACTTCAGTCTATCGTAAATCGTTGCTGTACATTACCATAAATACACTCCTCGAAATGGCTTCACCACACCACGTCCTCATTCTCGGCGGCCACGGCAAAATCGCCCAGCTTCTCACCCCACTGCTCCTCAAGCGCTCCTGGACCGTCACCAGCGTGATTCGCAAACAAGAACAAGTACCCGCCGTCGAAAAGCTCGGCGCTGGACTGCCAGGTCGGCTCAGCGTCCTTGTCCGAAGCATCGAAGACGTCGATAGCCAGGAAAAGGCAGCGAGCATCTTGGACGAGGTCAACCCAGACTACGTCGCATGGAGTGCCGGTATGCAAATTGACTCCCAAGGTTCTTTGATTTCCACCATTATTACTTACACTTCTGCTGGTGCCGGTGGTAAATACGGCGCTGAAGGCACATACCGCATCGACCGCGACGCCGCAATCAACTTCATCAACGCCGCCGCTGCCAAACCGTCCATCAGCCGCTTCCTCCTCGTTTCCTACAACGGCTCCCGTCGCAAAGCAGCCCCCTGGTGGACCGCCAGCGAATGGGAAGACTACCACAAGACCATCAACTTTGGCGTACTAGCGACCTATTACCAGGCCAAGATCGCCGCCGACGAAGTCCTATACGAAGTTTCCAAGCAGAGCCCTACCTTGGTAGGCATTGACCTCCGCCCCGGCAGATTGACAGACGATCCCAAAGGAAATGTCACACTAGGAAAAAACAAGAACGTCAAAGGGGAAGTCCCTAGGGAAACTGTAGCTCATGTAGCTGATGCCATTCTTGCTGCTGATGGTGTCAAGAGTGGGTGGATAGATTTGCTGCAGGGCGATGATGATATCAACGAAGCTGTCGCCGCCGTAGTCCGTGATGGCGTTGATGCTGCTGAGGGCGAAGACATTTATGCAAAGTACGCGTAGAATTGCGCAATCAAATAGATAAGAACACAAAAATGAGGACCAAATTGCACGTAACATTATTAATATTATAGCACATGGCTCCCTATCTGCTAGTTCAATATTATGAACCTACCAAGCATTGTAAAATGTGAGTGGAGAGGAGAATCTCGTCTCGCCAACATATATAGCTCCCCCACAAGCATCCATAACCACTTCCGTGCTGATGAAATGTGGAAAGAAAAAAGAAAAAGATATACCCCGATCTTCCTTCGCTGGTCGGAAAGATAATCTCGCAACAATACTCTCGCCTAGGTGATATACCTCGGCCTTCCTCCACTGACTGGAGAGATAATCTCGCAAAGATAATCCCGCCCAAGTCTCGATTAGCTGGAGAAGCTTCAACGGATGCGCTCTGAAAGCTCCAGCTCGTCGTCATCGTAAACACGCGAAGCCTTGAGTCGAGCCATAGCAGGCAACTCGAGCGTGTTCCGATTACCGTACGTCACGACATCCAATCTGCCATCCATCCGAACAGTATTGCGGTAGCCTCGGCGGGGATTGGCCAAATGTTGTCTTTGAAAGCCTTCAACTCTTCACGCACGGTGCCCTAGCTCGTGGTGAAGTAGATCAAGGCATTCCAAACCCCCTGCAACGGCAAAACACACCCGCTAGCAATACTGAGCTGGAAGTCAACGCGGCCATCATACGTAAGGCTGTAGAGCCGGTTGACAGAACTTGGAATCCAGGTGATCAAAATAGCAAAACCGAAGATGAAGCTGGTGCGTAAGTAGGCCATCTTGACAGGATCAAGTCGCTTCAGTTTCATGGAAGCACTCGACTTTATATTCTTCAGGTACGAGAATACAGAATGCGCAAAGTGTGACCGTGCAGAAGGAAGAGCTGCGCTCGGTCGGGGGAATCTCTCAATACTTTGACCATAATAACTCGCTGCTTGAGGTACTGCCCACGATCGGCCGCATGACACAATGGCGGGGCCGTGAGAGTAGATGGCGGGAGGGATCATGGGAATAGAGAAGTCATCATTGTCGGGCGTGTTTGATGTGACCTGGACTTCAGTGGTTGCAGTGCCATAGTAATCTTGTCTCCGGGTGAGGCTCTGGATAATTAGTTAGTATGCCACAGAGTGACCATCAAGATAAGCTTCTATTTCGTACCTCTTCAGTTGAATCTCCAGCTTCGCTGTTTCCACCGTCACTTCTCTTAGCTGTGATTGGGATGCGGACTGCAAAGTTGCGAAGGCGGTTCCGGTTGCGGAATACGTGATATCCCACGGCGACGTAGATGATGATTGATCCAAAGATGCAGATCCATATGGGGATGTAATAGGCGTAGAGGCGTACTAGACTCCAGTTTGAATCAACCCAGCACCAAAGCTGGCCGAGTGTCAGTATTTACACCCCAAAGGTTGGATCAGAACATCTCACTGCTGCATTCCCAAAGACGGGACCCTTTGCATCGTCGTGGATAGAAACCAAGACGACGGCAGGCACCAGAGGACCGCCGAAGCAGATGATGCAGTAAATCCAGATGCGCTTCCGAAAGGTAGCGGGATTAGCGTTGAAGAAGAAGACGAGAAACACATTGAACGCCATGGCAAACGACCACCAGGGATCAGATTGCATGAACCTAAACACCACATCAGTTTTTGTCGCTCCATAGGGGTATGAGCAGCCGAAAACTAGAGCGCCCACCATTCGAAGATGAAGCCTTGACCCTGGCAGAGAGCAGAGCTTTCGCCCTTGTCGAGGCCATCGTAGCCAATCATGGAAGCGATACTCGCACCAGCGTTGGCAATAGAAGCCAGGACGATGAACATGTTGGGAGTGGTTCGGAGTTTCTTGATCAGGAAGAAAGACACCAGAGTGAGCGTAATAGCCACCATCGAGAGGCCTGCGCCAGTCCGCTCGATGGTGATGAGGACCTCGATCTCTCGAGGGCTCAGCTCTGATCCGCTGGTATCGTTGGCGGGGGAATGCATCGTAGAATGGATGGTATCAACTATTCTAGTTCATAGCAGTAATGACGATGCGTGGTTCTGGTTCTAGGTTCTAACGCTGGACGGATGAAAGAGAAACAGTTGTGATGGAAGAAAGTTGAGGCTGTGACGAACTGAGGTATTCCGGGAAAGAAAGGGCCTGATGTTTCAAAGAGAAAAATATTCTCAGACTTTGAGTCATAGAAGAACTGTAGTGTCTCCCAGGGAAAGAGAAAGGGGAGGGGAAGGCGTTCTGTTGGGCAGCTGCCAAGTCTGAGCTCGAGGTGAGCTACAGCCCTGGAGGTCACTCGTAACCCGGGTCGGGGTTTGCCCTACTCTTCCCAGCACTGATTCGAATACTTGTAGACAGTGAAATAGATGTTATCAGTTTTCATCTTCCAGTTGCCATCAGTGTAAAAAACGTCCATCTCGTCCTCTCCAACTTTGTCTTGTAACACATTGTTGCATCCCATCACGATGGCTCATGCTGATATGATGTTGCTTTGAATAGCAGATGATCGTTTCAGATATATTTTGTCTCCTCTTTCTATTGAAGTGTCTCTTTTTGAACTATTTCTTTTGTTCCTCTATCTCTCTTCTCTTTTCCTATCTAATTTTTTATTTCCTAATAAAACTAATTCAAGATGGCTTTCGTCGCTGTTATTACTTCTATCACACCAGGTCGATCTGTCAATTACAGCTTGAATTTTGTTATAGTAACTGTTACTAAACCTAGGTAGGTGATTTGAAGCTTTTTGTTACATTGCATTCACCTCTACACTGCTTGTTGGTTGCGTCTCTGGCTGCCGCTCGACCAAGTACATCTTTCAGAGGCGGACATGCGGGAGACAAATCCATAGGTTACATCGCCGCCTATCGCTGACACCCGACATTTATAGCAGCAGACAGGCCGAGATTTTGCTCCCCACTGGCATTGGGACTGCCCAGATTTGGCATCAGCAGCTATGCCGCCTGAAAGTACAGGTATCATTGACCACCAATAAGAATCCATCAGTCAGATTTCGAAGATCCCTAAATTACTAACTGAGCTGATGTTTCACAACGAACCATGAAGTTATAGCTTTTATTTCCCCTCCTCAATACTGTTCTCAACACCCGGGCGCCTGGTCGGCTACAAATGAACGGATAGCAGGCGGGATTTAACTCGGCCAACAAGCGACATATTATGGATCCATCGCATCAGTGTCTTGTCGACGAGATTAGAAGACAGATACGCATCTTGGAATCTGATGCGAGTGAGAATCGTGGTGTGGAACAGAAGAAGAAGTATCTAGGCATCATCGATGCTAGGCAGCAAAATACCGATCAACAATATTGCAATGCTCTTGTCGCCCTACTTTCGGTTCTAACCAGTGGTATGCACATACGCATTCCTATTGCAACATATCCTCAAGTTGAGATTGACCGGCGA
>JARWZN010000005.1:797271-813708 GCA_030015385.1 Trichoderma sp. BMH-0061
CCGNNNAGGCATGCATGGAAATATTGAACTTACAGCTACATGGCCGAGCCCGGCGGCGGCATTGCGTTGCCTGAGTTGATGAAGCTGCTGGGGGTGNAGTTGCATGCCCATGGGTAATCCGTTGGCCCTATTAGAAGCACCCATATTTTGAAATTGTTGGGCAAACATGGCTTGATGCTGTTGTTGCTGATGAAGAAGTTGCTGTTGTCGAATAGCAGCCATTTGGGCGCTCGGGTTGTTTATGTTGACTAGTAAATGGGCCAGGTTAGTTGTACGAGATCTCTCAAGGCTNNNTTTCCCTCTCCACTTACACTGTTGTTGCAAATGTTGCTGCTGTTGGAACATCTGCTGCTGTTGCGCTGGACTTGGCTGCTGGGTCGCGTACAGGCCAGGATCGGCGTTGGGCGGTATGGCACCCGTTATGCGTGACTTGTCGTTCTCTATTTTATCTTTCAAAGTCGCACGCCGATTCTGCATCTCGGACTTAAACGGTCCATCTCTTTGTGTCAAGTCTTTCGATATTGTGGCTCGATTCCGCAACTCGAGCGCGCACAGCTCATTGCTTCGCGTCGAGTCTTTTGAGATTGTGTTTCGGTTCCATATTTCTGTTATACCCCGTGCTTTATGCGGCTCCGAGGTCGATCGGCTGCCTGACCCTGCCCGCTTAAAGTTGGAGGATGGTGGTGCGGCGAGCTGGGAGGAATCCTGTCGAGGATATCTAGAGTCCATAGATGGGCTTTAGAATATTGTTTACCGAGTGTCGCAAGCTGGATAAGTTTTGATTGTTGTTCTGTTCAAGTTGATTAGGTATCGGTGTAGCTTCCTATCAGCACATTAGGTCCTCATATGAAAGAAATATTGCTGTGAAACCACGTATAAGGTGCCGGTCTTGGAACAATATATGTGCCGACCTACCAATTAAAATCACAAGCAGAGCTGAGATGGGATGAGCATTTCACGCACGATAAAATATTAGATTGGCTGGGACATGGCAATAACGGGGCTTTCTTTGAGGATGAATTATGGTGTTGTTGCAGACACTGTTGCTTTAGAGGCGCAGATGATTCTACTGTAGACAGCTGAATTGATGTGAATAACACGCAGAGGGTAGCTGCGTATGTCGGGTATATGCGTATATCTTTACGTACCCTAAACGATAACACGAGACAAATTGTAGACTTCATTTACTTCAAGACATTCCTTTCATAACAGTAATTACCTAGTACCATCCAGTAAAAAGCATTTCAAGTACCATATATACCCAACCCTCATCCAGCCTCTCACACTTGGAATCCTTCATGTTCCTCCTAGGAATCGCCTCATCGCCAACCACACCAAACACAGGCTTCATGGTCTAGTGGTATGATTCCTGCTTCGGGAAAAAACAAACCTGGAGTCCCCGGTTCTCTAGAATCGCCTTTGCAGGAGGCCCCGGGTTCGAATCCCGGTGAAGCCCCAATCTTTTGCTGCTCTGAGCAACTATATCTTTTTTCTCGCTTCTGGATACTATCTAGATGACAGGTCTTGAGCTTGGCCGTGGTTCTCCAAGAATGAGCGGCGATTGTTGGTGTTTACTTTTTGGTTACTCGCACGTTGCAAGCATCTTTTTGTTTGGGCTGTTTGCTCAGTGCTACTTTGTCTCTACTTGTACTGTAGGGGCGCAATTCCAGGTCCCCAATTTCGGGTAAAAGTGGACGACCTCGGCAACCCGAATTGGGCATTTGGATCTCCCCGTTTAGTCAATTCAAAACACCAGCATTTGATATCACCATCACGGTAAACACCTACATCTAACATCTACATCTCCGTCCTCACACTCAATGTTATATCGCGATATACCTTGTCGTTAAACGCTTCTTTCAAAATGCCGCAACCAAACGAAACAACAGTCACTCCCCTCTCCCTGACGCCCCTCAACCGCGTCCTCAGCCCTCCCTTAGGCCTCATCCCCCCCAACACGCCCCCCAGCCTCTACGCCTCCTCCGTCTCCCACTTCCTCTCCATCCCCTGGTGCGCATGCCTCATCCAGACGCCAAACACAATCCCCTTCATCCCGCAATGCTTCAACCCCCAGAGCCCAGCCCACGACCAGCTCGTCGGCTCTACCCTCTCTGGCCCACGAGGCCTACAGCACATGCTCTGCTTCTTCCACACGGAGGACGAAGCGCATTTACAAGATCACGAACGCCCAATCATGCATGTGAGCTCGCTTTTCGCGCTGGGGCAGGGGCTTTCTGGGTATGAAGGCGTGTTGCACGGGGGCATGATGATGACCATGGTGGATGAGGCGATGGGGGTTCTGCACGAGATTAACATGGCGCTGGGCAAGACTGGCGAGGTGTTTGGGACTGCGAGCGTGACGGCTGGGCTTGATATCAAGTTCTTGAAGCCGGGCCCGATCAATCAGACGGTGTTGGTGAATGCGTGGGTGGACGGCGTGGAGGGCAGGAAGACGAGGATCAAGTGCGAGGTTAGAGATGGGAATGGAGTTGAGCTGGCACGATGCTCAAGCACGTGGGTTTCAGTCAGGCCCAGGATGTGAAATTTCTCGCGAGGACACAAGGACACAATGGCAACGGGTGGCATAATTAGGAAATTCCGTTGGATTCGAACATTACATTACCAGCGACGACAATGGGTAATAACGACAAATTGAAGGAAAGAGTGGTATCATATCATATCCATACAGTCATAGAGATTCTCGGACACTTCTTTTTCATCTCCCCCATCCTCCTCTTTTTTGATCACTCCTCCTTTTTCTCGCGATATGGCAGCATCACTTCCACAGCCGCCTTGAGATGTTCCTGATCGGGGTTCCTCAACGCCGAATGTGCCGTCTCTAACTTGCTCTTTCTACCCGACTCCCAGCTCTCGTTGCGCTCGTTCAGCTCGCTCTCCGCAGAGCTGAGGCTGTCGGTGCTGCTGTTCATGACCACCTGCATCATCTTGCCCTCGCTCTTCTTGATGGAGCGTTGCTCTTCCTTGAGCTTCTGCAGGCGCTCATCTTCAACGTTCATGGCGACGATGCCCAAGCCGGGGAAGTTCTTCTCCAGGAACTTCTTGAGATCTGGCAGAATGGACTTGTCAGGGCGGTATGTTCCAGATTCATTGTCAATGTAGAGCTGGTAGAATGCGGGGTTTGGAGGTGGTGGCTGGTTTGGCGGGCCTCCAGGGATGGGCTCGGACGGGTGTGTCTTTTCCTGAGGCTCGGGACTGTCATTGGAATCCGGGTGTTGCAGTCTTCGAATGAAGAATTCTCCTGAGCAAGCAATGTATTTCTCAGCATCTGCGTGCATGGTATGCTTGCTCAGGAAGTCGATGCCGAATTCCTTGCCCGTCTCGGTGAAGCGAAGGAGGCCGTCCAGCGTGAGTACGTATGTAAAGACGCGGCCGCCCTCGTCAAAATGAGCCATCCTTAGGAACTGGAGAGATGCTTGCTTAGAGCATGCCTCAAAGGTGCCATATTCGGTGGAGCCGCTATAGTTGTAGATTCTGTGGTGCTGTTTGTGCAGGGCCTTGTTCAATATAGTCCCACGAATGCCAGTGGATGAAAAGAGCGAGCCGATAACTGGTCTGAATTCCACGTAGCGATGGTAGAGGACCGGTGGAACAGGTCCCTGCAGTTGAATTTCGTTGGCTTGGAAGCTAGATATCAAACCGTCAGTCAACCATTCGTTCAATAAGTTGGCCATAAGTATGCAGATCTCTTGCAGCATGGAATTGACNNNCTCATATTTCGTAGACTTTGGGGTATCGTCATTCGAGTTATGCCCCTTTTCATCGTCACTTTCGTTGGCATTCACCTTTGCGCCGATTAGACGACCAATCATGGGACTGTTGTGCTTGATCCATCTAGTCGGGGCCAACGTGCACATTTGCGCATACGGAGGCTCTGACTTGCCCAAGACTTCCATGCTGATTCGCAGCCGAGGAGCGATGTGGCTTCCGTGCACGATGGCACTGGCGATTCCTTTGAGGATAAAGGCACGTTTGCTCATGACACGCTTCTTGGCCTCAAACTCCTGGCCTGGAGGGGGATCNCCCGGCCAGTCATCAGAGATGGAGTCCACGTTGATGGTGACATTGCCGAGTCTGTCGTCCTTGTCGGCGACATCCTCATCGTACATTCTGCACTTGAGGGTGAAGCCGGTAGGGGGCACATTGGACACTACCCATTCCTCTTCCCATTTGGGCTCCGTGGTTGTGTGTAGAGTTCGTGTCCTGTACTTTAAGTCTGGATCTTCCTTGTGGCGCTTCGGCTGCGTTCCCTTGAGAGTTGCTACCAAGAAGGGGTCTGAAGATCCCGTGTGAAAATCTGCTATCGGGATGTTGGTCGCGGCATGAAAGACGAAGCGAACAGTGTATCCTTGGGGGGCATCGGGAAGTGGAGTCTTGTCGAAGCCACCGGGAGGGCCCTTGTGTTCGTGTTCTTCGTGTTCTTCATGATGATGTTCATGTTCATGTTCATGGTGGCCACTGTCGCTCGACTCGGGCGTGGAGTCGTCGTGATGAGTGGTGATGTTTCCCGGCATGATGAGCGAATGAAATAATAATTAAACAGACGATCAAACACCGAGTCTGGAAATGGAAAATGAAGCTCCAAGCGCGAGTATCGTGATGAGCAAGGCTGCCAAGACTCGAGTATCCGCGCTCAGCCTCACGAAAATAGCGAAATGACGTTGTGAGGGGTCGCCCGGTGGTTTTGTACTTGCAACTCCAACTGGTAGGGCTAGAGCCGATCAGTCGTAGGTAGAGAAAAAAGGCCTCCAACGAATGGAACCAAGAGATGAATAAATAGCACGAGCTAAGCCAACTGAGGTGAGGCAGAGAGGTCAGCACATCAGCATTCCCAAGCTGTACAATATTGGCAGTAATACAAAAAATATCACCAAAAGCGGGATGCGCAAGGGTCAAAAATAGGAATCGAAAAAGGTACAGCCCGGGACAAGACGCATGGACTGTAATGGGCAAAAAAACGCCTTGCGCATCGCCTCTGTCACCTGCGTTGCCAATATGCGAACCGCTGCAGGCCACAGATCTAGAACCGCGTCTGTTAGTCTCATCCACATCCATTCTTTTCCCTTGCCAAGATCATCGTCAGGGAAATCGCCCACTTACGTCACGGCGCCTTGCCGATTATCCGAGATATGTTGTAACAAAATCCGCAACAAGTTTCTTTTTCTTGGTGTTTGTTATTGCAAAATACATACATGATCCCTGTTGGTGTCTCTTTTGTTTGTTTCGTCCCGCCCAGGCCGTCGGGAACCATTTACTCTCCGATAAGGCTCTCTCCATAACTGATGTCATCTCCAGTCCCATCCAATATTCACCAGATGCCCGGCTGAGCACTTCCAGCAGCACAGCACAGCACATCATTGGAGTGGTGGACAAGCACTCAATCCGCTAAGGGATGGATGATGTGCCACTAAAAGATGCCAAGTCAAGCCTCTATCCGCAGGGCGCTAGGGCGTTTCTCTTGGCGGAGCTGTCACCTAAAACATTGGGGGGTGTAACGGCGATATCCGGGCGGGAATCTGGAACCTCATAGACAATTGAGAGTTGGTTGGCATGTGCTTCATGCTATTAATCCAGCTCGGTACAGTTGCAGCTGAGATAAATACGAGATAGACAACGCAAGAATTAACAAGGCACAATTAATGAAAGAATTACTGTTATGTCTTTTATTGCTTGATTTTGATACAGCTTGTCCGCTTCTGTGTCTGTTCCAAGTTAAAGCCATGTCGGTCGCATCGTGACCCGCCGAATCTGAGCTGCTAACTCCTGCCAAGAGCCAGCACTGCCATTTCGCCAAGATTGTGTTACTTGAAAAGTATCGGCCTTTTGCCTGCCAAGAGAGGCAATTCCAAGACATGTATAATAACTAATCACTCAATTATAATTCACCATTTTCCTCTGGAGAAATCAATACAGAGTTGTGTTCTAAACTAGAGGGTTTGTTGTGTTAGAACTTGAAGAATATTGCTGCTATGGCAACGTCAATATCCTTCCATTCTTCCACAGCCTCGTTTATCCACCCAGGCAAGGCTCCGAGTGGGCTTGAAAATGCTGTAAAATTACAACGCGGCCGACGGATAGAAGGAAAGCTTTCAAGGTACTAGGTAATCCATCACTTCTGCACCAAAAACCACTTCCTCATTTCCTCACATAAAACAACAATTTCAATATTTCTCGAGTCAATTCTTGGAGTTGATTTTTGGAATCCTCTGGGGCTATAGATTGCTACTCATACACATGTTCCCGAAACCCTTCAACCTATAAGCCCATTCCGTATATCAACTCATGAATAATGTCAGCCCACCCATCCAGCCATGTGACATAATGTTCCATCCATCCAGCGTCGTTCAAAAGCAAATATCCACTACTCTGATTTAAGCCAATTCGTAAGATGCTTGCGACAATGATCGATGAACGTCAAAGCACGCATCATTTACTTCTTGGACGTCTGGGGGACCTGCAGAGAGGTCGAGCGAGAGGTCTTGGCCGACTTGCCTGGAGCCAGCGGCGGCTGGCTGACCACCGGAGTCGAGACGGATCTGGCCTTTCCCTTGCCAAAGACTTGCTTCTTGGCCGGGCCGTTATCCTCGGGCTCTTCGCTGAAGAAGCGCTTCATGGTCTTCGCCGGGACAGGGACGAGCTCGGGTTGTGGCTTTTCGTAAAGCCACCCGTCTTCGTCCCCCTGCTCAGGTGGAATGAAATGACCAAGGACGCCGGCTGGNTGAACTGTTAGAGCGATTGCAACTACGAGTCCAGGAATAAGGGATACCTTACCTTGCTCATCGTCATCGTCGTCGCCATCGTCATCGTCATCGTCACTATCTGGTAACTCTGCGAACCAACTCCGTTGCCATGTCTCAACCTTAACAGCGTCTATGGCCGGGTTGGATAGAAGTGCCTGCACAGCTTCGGCCGGAGTGATCTTCTCCACGCAGCTGTCAAGCATGCCGAGAAGGTTTCTCTCCAGCATGGGAGCACTCGACAACTGGCCGATGGGATACAGGCCGTGGGGGAGNTGAAAGGAAAGTCCAATACGGCCACCGGCCATCTGACTTCCGGGGCCCATGAGGCGCGATTTGGCGTCACGGATCTCCTTATCAGTCAACTTCCAGTCTTTGTCTTTGTTGAACTGGAACGCCGTGGCGTCCTTTTCCTTTTCCTCAAATCGTTGAAGAAGTCGCTGGAGGCCGGCGATGAAGTGAGATCTCACGGTGGTAGTGGCAGCTCTGGGGTTGTCCTGACGAAGGATCCAGCGCTGTCTGGCTCGGAGAAGAGCAAACACAACATCCTTGGCCATCTTTTCCGACAACTCGATTTTTTGCATCTGAGAAGTCGTAGTAGCAACAACGGTCCAGTACGTACGGGGTCCCTGCACATCGAAAATAGGGAGCCACTTGTTGCACTGGACAAGGAGCTTGCTCAAATGGACAATAGCAATCTCGGTCGCCTTGTATGCCTTTTCAGGGCAAAGCACAGCAAGGGCTTCTTTCTCATTAGCCTTGCCTGAAAGAAGCTTGGTAGAAGGGAAGTGGATTCCTTCAGTAGTGTTGGTGAGATCGTGAAGGAAATCACTACGCTGCGTCTCCAAGCTGCGGCTTCGATTATGCTCTCGAAGAATAGTCATCTTGGCTGATGATGGCGGCCACTAGGCTGCGAAAGAGCACAGTTTGAAAGCTATTTGACTTGATTAGCATCTGTATCCGACGAGGGGGTGGGTATCAACTCGTGATACCACTCACGTCGTTGTATTTGAAGTGCGGTTGAGCTTCAGAAGCAGGAAGCGTGTGTTGATCTTGACGCGAATCAACAAACGCGAGATGTGTGAGGAAACTTCGTTTCAGTGTTTACGCAGCCGGCAGAAATTCTTCTTTATAATGAGCGCGTGATGGACGATGAGTGGCAGCCAGCTGTCAGGAGTTTGGGCCGCCAGTCTCTGTGCAGGCCTGCTACTAATCCCCCTGGTTGACACTCGAGGCTGGTAGCTGCACACTCACTCACAGTGCACTCCCAGGCTGTCTAATATTCTTGGTAATGGGCAATTCATGTGAAGCAAAGCATTGAGGATGCGGTATCCAAAATCCGGGTCAATAATACCGGGAGGACTGATGATGAAGGGTTGCTGTGTTTAGGGGGCGGATTGTTGAAGGTGCCATAAGAGAATAGCTTCACGCATAAGTGACAATAACTTCTATTGTTGACATAGAAGACAATGTAGAAAGTATGCATCTTTTTGGCTAGGTAATATTGTTGTTGCCTAGCACTTTCTCGCCTCTTATCTTATTGTTGTGATCTCAGGGTTGCGCCTGCACACTCGTTGGCGGGAAAGCTTCTCGTCCATGTATTCAGCACCACCATTAACAGCCAAATCATCAACTTCACAAATACAACATGAGACTGGATGTCAGCGAACACTGACATGTTCATTAAAAAGATTCGGTTTCATCAATGTTCAGATACGAAACAGTTGATACAGTTACTCCTCAATAGACTGCGCAGTGTGCAGTTGAGGTTCAGTCTGTCGCCAAAGTGTATGCAAAAGCAACCACTGCGAAAGCTACATGCACTATACACTCGTAAATCCTTCTACGGTGAGCACTCAGTAATTCATTAAAATGATTGCTTAAACTTGCTGCATTTGTCAGCGTTGGTACAATAGTATGCCTGCACGGGAAGGATGTGTATAACTATTCAACACAGTTCCAGTTAAATGGGCGCACAATCACCTGTATTTCGACTCTATTATCTAATCTACTTTTTTCTGTCGTTTTTGGCAGTTTCAGCTGCTTTTTATAGCCGCTGCCGTGTCTTATTTTCGTCTCAGCGCTTCGAGTTCGGCGCTTAATAGCAGCTCCATCATTTGATAGGCGACTCTCGAATCCTAGTAATTGACAAATGCTCCGCACAGCACAAACGCCGACGAGAGTCAAGGGTAGCTGCAGCTGCAACTGAGTGTTGGCTGTGTTTGCTTCGGATAGTTGCAAGTGAATGCGATAATGAAATGATTTCTAACATCCCTGTCGTTGCCGGCAGGCCTCAGAAATCCCCGCCTGATTTTACGAACATGGCCACTTCTGCCTGCAGTTCAAATTCACTCATTCCCACCGTTTTGCAAACCATTCCATACTCCTGCTACCAAGGACAGTTCAACTTTTCTATCACTGCTACTGTTTTTACTATTGCTACTACTTCTACTTTCTTCTACTCTCTTTCACTCTCTTCTACCAACGCTATTTCGTATTCGGCATACCTGTATTATCAGTACCTATTTTTCTGCTGACCTTCTTCTTTCTGCTATTTTTCATCCTCTTTGTACCCATTGACCTCACTCTACTGCTTCTGTTCCCTGCGTTTGCTATATTCTATTCATCGATGCGATATCTTTTACCAACTCTATTCGCTCCAATCATCGAGTCTTGCGTCCACTAATGGAAATGCAATGGATGTCCTGGGGCTTCTAGCCAATATCTCTCAGGTCGTCGACCTCCTCGTCAAGATCGGTGTCATGTGCTCCATCTATTGTGTGGACGTCAAAAAGGCTCCCGGCGATGTGCGAAGACTGTTAAAGGAGGTTGACCGACTAACGGCCGTCATCAAAGAGCTTGAGAGCCTTCTACAAAGCCCGAAAGGATCTTCCAAGCTAGAATCTCCGAGCCTCCGCCAAGCAGTCTTCGATCTTCGCAGGCTCCTAGCAGAGATGGTGGCAAAGCTAGATTTGGGAGCCAAGCATGCTAGAGCAGTGTGGCCTTTCAAGAAGCGAGAGATTCACGAGATCTTTGCAACAATTGAAAGGCAGAAGGCCAATATTTTGTTGAATATCAGTATTGAACAAACGTAAGATATTCAATCCCTCTTCCTAAAAGTGGCTATCATAGCTACTATGGCTACTATGGCTATTTGATCTATTCGGTCTATTAGAGCTATCTGATCTATTCCAGTTACTTGGGCTACTTTGGCTATTCGAGTTCTCAATTCTAACAGTAAACAGGTCGGTCCTTTTAGATGTTCACCAAGAGATTGTTCTATCCAAGCTACGAATTGCGGACGCGGCTACCTTCGATTCCAGTCCAGACGGGGAGCAATCTTTCTGCCTGGATGGCACACGGAGCCATATTATTGCCCAAATAGATGAATGGGGCACCAACCCAGACAGCCAGTCAGTCTTCTGGCTCAACGGCATGGCAGGGACAGGAAAATCTACCATTTCCCGCACAATCGCACAATCTTTTGCGAATAAGAATATACTAGGTGCTAGTTTTTTCTTCAAGAGAGGTGGAGGTGATCGCAGCGGAACGAATTTCCTCATTACGACAATCGCCGCCCAGCTAGTCCGCCGAATTCCTTCCATTGCTTCACGAATCCGTGAGGTTCTGGATTTTGAACCTCAAATTCACGAAAAACCTCTGGGTGATCAGTTCCAAAAGCTGATTTTGGATCCACTGAAAAACACTCCGGGATGTTGGTCATCAAGTTTGCTTATTGTGGTCGACGCTCTCGACGAATGCGGCAATGAAGAGAATATGAGGACACTAATCGGCATTTTCTCAAAGGCTCAACAGAGGAATGACCCAAGGCTGAAAATCTTTCTCACAAGCAGACCCGAATTGCCCATTCGGCTCGGATTTGAGGAGATTAGTGGGAAATATGATCATCTGCTCCTCGCGACAGTGCCAAAAGCTACTATTGAGCATGATATAGGGCTGTTCATGAGACATCAACTAAATGCGATCAAAATGGATTACAACAAGTCCGTCTCAATACATCGCAAAATATCTACCGGCTGGCCTGGCGATGATGTTGTGCAACAACTTATCGACTCAGCCGTCCCGTTATTTATTGTTGCCGCAACAATATGCCGCTTCTTGAGAGATAGAAGGTTAGGAGGCCCTCAGCATCAATTAAGCAAGATTCTCGAGTATCAAAAAATGCACATATCCGGTCTTGATATGACATACCTTCCAATCCTGGACAACCTTGTTTCCGACCTCCCTCTATCTGCCAGGAAAGAAGTGTTGACTAGATTCCAGTATTTAATTGGTTCGATAATCACACTTGCTCAGCCTTTGTCAATACGAAGCCTTGCCGATCTTCTAGGCATTTCTACGGACGCTATCGAAGATCAACTTGACCTTTTACATTCAGTACTTGGGGTTCCTACTGACCTAGACACCCCTGTGAGGCTATTGCATCTTTCTTTCCGAGATTTCCTGGTTGACTCTGAAACGAAGCTTAATCTCAGCAAATATCCTTTCTGGGTAGATGAATCCGAGGCTCACTCAAAGCTATTCTCTCAATGCATCAAGTTATTGTCTACGGACGGCGTCCTCAAGGAAGACATTTGCTTTCTTAGAAGTCCAGGTACTCTAAGATCCGAAATAAAACAAAATGCTATTGATGAGCATCTACCTGGTGCAGTCCAATATGCTTGCATATACTGGGTCCATCACTTGAGTTTGAGCAGCCTCTGGATTTGTGATAATGACCAAACACACAAATTCTTGGCGAGCTACTTACTCAATTGGCTTGAAGCACTCAGCATAATGGGCCGGGTCACAGAGAGTATTCACATGATCGATAGCTTGCTACGCAAACTCGAGGTAAATAGTGCTTTACTCGACACGGTAATTACAGGAGTAACTGATCGAACAATTGAAGGCAAGAAACTCACAAGACATCGAAACCTTTTTACGAGATACAAACCGATTTATCCAGGCAAACACAGCCACATTCGAAAAATGTCCGCTTCAAATATACTCTTCTGCCTTAATATTCGCTCCAGAAAAAAGTATTGTGAGATGCATCTTCAAATCAAGTATCCCAGCATGGCTCCGTCGCTTGCCATCAATGCAATCTTCTTGGGATCCTTGCTTAGCCACAATCGAAGATCAGAATATGAGGGGTTATGATCTTGTGGGGATCCAAATCGGTGGTAGATTCTTTTCTAATTCAGGACGTGCGAGAAAAATAAAGATTTGGGATGCAAGAACACTATCCTGTGTTGCGATGTACGAAGCCACTTCGGCATTGTCTACCATGGCGTCATCTGATGGTGCAGAGATACTATACATTTCCCGGGACAAAGGACTTCGGATTATGGACGCTTCAACAGGCAATTGCATCGCAGAATATAGTGGCCATACTGACAAGATTACTGACGCCATGTTTTCGGCGGATGGCCAACTTGTTGCTTCAGGTTCAAACGACGGAACCCTGAGAATATGGGACAGAGTATCTGGCGAGACCATCTCGATTCATGACTATGATCCTAGTGATCAGCTGCTGGGATTCTCTCCAGATGGATTGACATTTCTGACGATTTCAAACTCTAGTCTTATTCGACTTCTTAATTCAAAGGTCAGCGGCGATATGTTAACGATTGACGATCACAAAGACTTTGTTAACGCTGCTGTGTTTTCTCCGAACAGCCAAAAATTGGCATCTGTCGATTATAGTGGTACAATCAGATTTCTGGATAGGCTTTCTGGCAATTGTCTGGTAGCTACAGGAGCCCATGCTACCTTTAAAAAATGTTTACTCTTCTGCTCAGATGGCACCCGACTTATTAGTGGCATGAAAGGGGACATTGAGAAGGGACATATGATTGGTATCTGGGATACTTCAAACGCCACTTGCGACTCTCTCTTGGAAGGCCATCGGGCTGCCATATCAGACATTACCTTATCAGAGGATGAAAGCAAGATTGTCTCAGGTTCATATGACAAAAGTATCAGAGTATGGGATATGCATACGACGGCTTGTATTGCGATATATGACGGCCACGCTGAGGGTATTGATAGCCTCATTTATTCGGCTGCACTACTGATATCAGCGGATTCTAACGGAACTTTCAAAGTCTGGGATACTAGTATTGAAACACAGTCGACGGAGATTGAGAGCCATAAGAGCGCAATCCTCGAAGTTGTGTTTTCCCCAGACAAAAAAAGATTGTAACCACTTCTGGAGACCGCACGGTACGACTATGGGATGCAGCCACAGGAAAATGTCTGTCGATGGGCACAGGCCACCGAATTTTTGCCTGGGTTCCACTAATGGTTCTTCAAGATATTCCTACAGCTCCTTTTGATCATGTAATGAGTTCTCATGGACTCTTTGGCTGGCCAAGATCGGTCGAATTTTCGGCAGACAGCTCGACAATTTTATCCTCAACCGATGGTTCAGAAACTTTCAGCATCAAACTTTGGGACGCAGCAAACGGCGACTGCCAGTTGTTGTCCGACGAATTCACGGGCTCTATTCTATCAATTGCATTTTCACCTGATGGTACAACCGTAACATCAACATCCAGGGATGGTATCATGAGGTACTGGGACACGACGACGCAGAAACTTCTTGGTTCATTCGGGGAGGAACCTACAATATATCTTCATCAATCTACACAGCAGATGGCACCCAGCTCGTTCTCGCCTGCGACGATGGAATGGTCCGTTTGTTCCATCCTTCAACTAGAAATTGCAAGGAAATGAACGAGGCCCATGATAGTCCCGTGATGATTGTTACAATGTCGGGAAGCGGATCCAAGCTTGCTTCTAACGCAAAGTCAAAAGTCAAAATTTGGGATGCAGACACCGGAACATGCATCGCCAATTATACTTCAACATCAGATACTACAAGCAACATAAGCAAACTGCTTTTCTCTCCTGATGAACAATACCTTGTCGTTCTGTACGAAGCTGGGGAAATCAAGATTGAGATTCTGAGTGTCGCAACAGGACACTGCCTTGATAAGCTCGTTGGGATTTGTGGGCTTGCCAACCACATGGCATTCGATTCATCTGCCGGTTCCAGCCTACGAGTAATCACCAATGTGGGCACCATTGAAGTTGACCCGCCTGGCTCAGCTACTTGTGTTCATGCAAGGTCATCCTCCAGCAGTCAAAGGGCGGTAAATACGATTGGACTTGGTCTCAGCAAAGACGGGGAATGGATTACGTGGGACTCGCGCAATATGCTCTGGCTGCCGCCCGCATTCAGAATCTCAGCATCAGATATCGATATCGCGGGATCTTTACTCGCTCTTGGATCTCGACTCGGACGGTTGCTCCTGATAGGGGTCGACCCGTCCAAAATGCCGGTTAACGTTCTGGACGCCTCACCGCGGCCCTTGGCCTAGCGCATATCACCGCCGACCCGAAGCTCTAATCCAGAAGCAGGCACACATGCGGCTGATGAAGCTTCCGCCAGCATACTCGTACGCAGACTTGGGCGGGGCAAATTCGCAAGCAGCAATCCTTTGTGGATGCGAGAGGTAACTGGACAACTGGATTCCGTATGACAATTTAGGGATAGCAACGTGGCACTACTCCCTCCCATCCTTGCGCCAAAGTCGTCATCGTGGATCAGCTCGTAAGAAGGACTTGACTTTTACCCCGCTGAAATACCTCCTTACCAGTTTCCGATGGAGGGGGTCAATTTATTTGCGGACATAAAGCTACAGAGCTCCCCTCTTGTCTCCCTACCAGTCGAAATTTGACCAGCATTTTACAACATCATTGACTATACCACTTTTTGCTACAATGGCCAACCAACTCACCAAGACTATCCTCGAAGAAGGCTCCGGCGACTCGCCCGAGGCGAAGGACACCGTTCTCATGGGTTATACCGGTTGGCTGAAGGACACCTCCCAGCCGGACAACAAGGGAAAGAAGTGAGTGGCAATGCCATACACTGTTCGTTGGTGTCTTTACTTATGTGCGATATTAGGTTCGACTCTTCTTACGACCGACCGGGCGAAGGCTTTAGCTGTCAGATTGGTGTTGGCCAAGTCATCAAGGGTACAGTTTATCCACTGATTCCACGTAGGTCTTACACTGACAATATTGCGCAGGTTGGGACGAGGGCGTTGTTACCATGAAGCTCGGCGAGAAGGCCAGACTCGATATTCCCAGGTACGCACATATGGTCGTATTCAATGTTTGGACGTCTTACTAACATGGTTCGTAATAGCCACCTCGCTTATGGCAACAGGTAAGCCGATCAAAGTTTTGCTACGACGGTCAAGAAACGAACCCAGACGAATTGGCCTGCCCAATGACGAAATATGGTACAACAGAACGAAGATTGCATGAGCATGCTAACATTCTTCTAGGTCTGTTGGCAATCTTATCCCTGCCAACTCTGACCTCATCTTGTAAGTCGAATTGAGTATCTATATGTAGTATTTTCTACGAACGTGACATCTGACATTGTTGGTAGCGACGTTCATCTGAAGCGAATCATTCCAAACCCCAATAAATAAATTGGCGATGCATGTACGAACCGCGACAGTTGAAAAGTATAATTTTGGAAAGAGCCTTTTTTTGGATATATCAAACACAGGATAGTTCTAGAGATTCAAGATTGTCTTGTGCTCTTCTCAGAAGATCATTTTTCTTGCCATTCGCCCCCGTGACTTGAAGCCGTATTCATGCATCGTGTAGTTCAGCACGCTCGCGCAGCTGCACACGGTACCCAGAGGCAGTAGATGATGGACATGAAGTATCTGCGAACCTGCTTAAAATCGACTGATGATATCGCCCGGCCCAACGGTCCAATTCTCTATGTTCAATCAAATCCAGCTGTCAACCACGGAACAACGGACAACAGCGCCCTCAATGACAGCTTCCATTCTCTATACTATTAAGCGGCCGGACCCATCGGAAGCTCTACGCACAAATCCAGCATCTTATCGCCATTCAACTCAATTATGCACCGTAAATCCCGACTCTTCCCCTATACTCTTCCCTATATCAAAACC
Organism: Trichoderma sp. BMH-0061; assembly: GCA_030015385.1. NCBI lineage: Eukaryota > Fungi > Ascomycota > Sordariomycetes > Hypocreales > Hypocreaceae > Trichoderma > Trichoderma sp. BMH-0061. The sequence goes on from JARWZN010000005.1 coordinate 813,038, forward strand.
GTTGAAGCTATCCGGTCCATCCCTGAAAAAAACGCTCGAGCTTCCATGGCGCTCTGACCGGTTCCAAAGCAGGTACCTCGAGCTATTTCTAAGAGCTGGCTGCCGTGGCCAATCACAGCCTCAGTGCCCCGCCTTGTTGCCCCGCCCGCGTTGCCTCAGCTTTTGCTGCCCCTCTTCTCGGTACTTCTGCCTTGTACCCAAGTTCCTTGTGCTTGTACCCCTCTGTCAGCAGCAGGGCAACAGCAGCTGCCAAACTNCCCGTCGCTGCTGCTAGCACAGTATTACAGTGGCACGATNNNCCACATTACCTCATCAGAAAGAACTGGAGCCTGTCATGTCCAGCAAGCCCAACACTTCTGAATCCTGCTCATTACAAACCAACTTCTTCTCTTCCAACGCTCTTCTTCTTGTCCTTTGTCGACAAGAGAATCACCGCCTTCTTCCACCAAGCCAAACGACTCTTCTCCCGCACCGCCAGACACGCAGCAGGCTTCTTCTCTAGCCACCGTCACCCCTCTTTATCAGCAGCATCTGGGNNNGGTCACGCTCGACCTAGGTGCTGGATCACCATATCCAAGATTTCGTCACAGCCCAGCCCCGGAACGCTGGCGAAGCGAAGGCTCTCTGAAGGGGAGTCTCAACAGAACCTCAAGAGAACCATGGCTGTAGGT
>JARWZN010000005.1:813714-829391 GCA_030015385.1 Trichoderma sp. BMH-0061
ATGGCTCCCTCCGAGAAAGGCGCGAAACTGACCGTCGGCTTCCAACCAACAGCCGCCAAGCTTCCCGAGGTCGATCTTGCAACCCGCATGCAAGTCGATGATTCCGTCGTTGGAACTACAGAAATCGATGAGTCTCTATACAGCCGACAGCTCTATGTCTTAGGACACGAGGCCATGCGCCGCATGGGCGCCTCCAACGTCCTCGTCGTTGGTCTCAAGGGTCTCGGTGTCGAGATTGCCAAGAATATTGCCTTGGCCGGTGTCAAGAGTTTGACTGTCTACGACCCTGCTCCGGTCCAGATTGCCGATCTCTCAGCCCAGTTCTTCTTGACTCCCAAGGATGTCGGCAAGCCCAGAGACGAAGTCACGGCTCCGCGTGTCGCAGAGCTCAACGCTTATACCCCCGTCAAGGTTCACCAGTCTCCCAGGTATGGCCACCAAAGTCTCAGATTTCGTTTCAGGAGAGCANNNCTAATCACAAGATGCAGCATCGAGGACAACTTCGCCCAATTCGACAAGTATCAGGTTGTGGTGCTGACCAATGCGCCCATCTCGACACAAAAGGCCGTGGGAGACTACTGCCACTCCAAGGGCATTTACGTTGTCATTGTCGACACATTCGGCCTCTTTGGCTCCATCTTCTGTGATTTTGGTGATAAGTTTACCATTATCGATCAGAACGGCGAGGCCGCCTTGAGCGGTATCGTTGCTGGCATCGACGAAGAGGGTCTGGTGTCGGCACTCGATGAGACTCGCCACGGTTTAGAAGATGGCGACTATGTCACATTTTCCGAGGTTGAGGGCATGGAGGCGTTGAATGGATGCGAGCCGCGTAAGATTACGGTTAAGGGTCCGTACACCTTCTCCATTGGCGATGTGTCAGGCCTCGGACAGTACCAGCGTGGAGGAACTTATCAGCAGGTCAAGATGCCCAAGGTCGTCGACTTCAAGAGCTTCACAGCCGCCCTCAAGGAGCCAGAGTTCCTCATTTCCGACTACGCCAAGTTCGATCGACCCCAGCAGCTTCATCTTGGATTCCAGGCCCTCCATGCGTTCCAAGTTGCCAATGGACGACTTCCTAACCCCATGGACGAGAAAGACGCCATTGTCGTTCTCGAGGCCGCCAAGACGTTTGCCGCCGATGAGAAACTCGAAATCGATATTGACGAGAAGCTTCTGAAGGAGTTGAGTTTCCAAGCTCTTGGTGACCTTAGCCCGATGGCAGCGCTCTTTGGCGGTATCGCCGCTCAGGAGGTTCTCAAGGCTGTGTCTGGCAAGTTCAACCCCATCCAACAATGGATGTACTTTGATTCGCTCGAGTCCCTCCCTACTTCTACCAAGCGAAGCCCCGAGCTGTGCAAGCCCATCGGTAGCCGTTACGACGGTCAGATTGCTGTCTTTGGAACCGAATACCAGGAGAAGATTGCCAATCTCAAGCAATTCCTCGTTGGTGCGGGTGCCATTGGTTGTGAGATGCTAAAGAACTGGGCCATGATTGGCTTAGGCACAGGACCCAAGGGCAAGATCTACGTCACCGATATGGACTCCATCGAGAAGAGCAACCTCAACCGACAGTTCCTTTTCCGAGCCGCCGATGTTGGCAGCATGAAGAGCGACTGCGCCGCCAGGGCCGTGCAGCGAATGAACCCAGAGCTGGAAGGCCACATTGAGACTTTGCGAGAGCGCGTTAGTCCCGAGACTGAGCATGTCTTCAATGAGGAGTTTTGGCGTAGCCTGGATGGAGTCACCAATGCCCTGGACAATGTCGAAGCGAGAACCTACGTTGACCGAAGATGCGTCTTCTTCCGAAAGCCGCTGCTGGAGAGCGGAACTCTGGGCACCAAGGGCAACACGCAAGTTGTCCTCCCCCACCTGACAGAGTCTTACTCTTCTTCACAAGACCCTCCCGAGAAGGAGTTCCCCATGTGCACAATCCGAAGCTTCCCGAACAAGATTGACCATACCATTGCCTGGGCCAAGGAGTACATGTTTGAGAAGTGCTTTGTCAAAGCTCCCCAGACTGTGAACCTCTATCTGACTCAGCCCAACTTCATCGAGGCCACTCTGAAGCAAGGCGGCAACCAGAAGGAAACCCTGGAGACGATCCGCAACTACCTTACCACCGAGCGGCCCCGGACCTTTGAGGACTGCATTGCCTGGGCTCGTCTCCTCTTTGAGACGGAGTTTGCAAACAAGGTCCAGCAGCTGTTGTACAACTTCCCCAAGGACTCGGTGACCTCGGGCGGCACTCCCTTCTGGTCTGGTCCGAAGAGAGCTCCAGATGCTCTCAAGTTCGACCCCAACAACCCGACTCACTTTGGATTTATCGTGGCTGCCGCGAACCTTCATGCGTTCAACTTTAACATCAAGTCGCCCGGCACCGACAAGTCGATTTACTTGAAGGAGCTGGAGAATGTCATTGTGCCTGACTTCACCCCTGACTCAAACGTCAAGATCCAGGCAGATGACAAGGAACCCGTAAGCCCGCTTTCTTTTNNNAAGCCTAAGTATGTTATATTCCAANNNTACNNNCTCTATTTTNNNGATCCCAACGCCAGCAGCTTTGATGACACGGATGAGCTCACAACCCTCTCTGCCAGCCTCCCGTCGGCAAGCACTCTTGCGGGCTTCCAGCTGCAGCCTGTCGAGTTCGAAAAGGACGACGACACCAACCACCACATTGACTTCATCACTGCCTGCAGCAACCTGAGGGCCGAGAACTACAAGATTGAGCCTGCTGACAGACACAAGACCAAGTTTATTGCGGGCAAGATCATCCCCGCCATCGCCACGACAACGGCCCTCGTTACTGGCCTGGTTGTCCTGGAACTCTACAAGATCATTGACGGCAAGGATGATATTGAACAGTACAAGAACGGCTTCATCAACCTGGCTCTGCCATTCTTTGGATTCGGCGAGCCCATTGCTAGTCCAAAGGTTGAATACAAGGGGCCTGATGGCAAGGTCAAGCTGGACAAGATTTGGGACCGGTTCGAGGTCGAAAACATTACGCTCAAGGAGCTTCTCGACTACTTTGAGAAGAAGGGCCTTAGCATCAGCATGCTCAGCTCTGGCGTCAGCCTGCTGTATGCAAGCTTCTTCCCTCCGTCCAAGCTCAAGGACCGCTACGCACTCAAGCTCAGCGAGCTAGTGGAGACCATTTCCAAGAAGCCCATTCCTTCTCACCAGAAAGAGCTGATCTTTGAGATGGTGGCTGAGGATTTGGACGAAGAGGACGTGGAGGTTCCGTACATTAAGGTAAATATTTGATTAGTTTTTTATGGAATTAAATAGACTCGGCGCGGTTCATAAGTAGTCACCACATGAGTAGATATTTGGAACAGAAATGAATAGCCTTTATGGATATATCAATCGCACTCTGGTGATATCAGTATACTTCCGTATGCTTCAGTACTAACCTATGCCTTGGGCACCCGGCTCTCTGTTCCTTGAATAGCAGGGGGCCATAAGACAATTGTCGTGATGACTAAAGACGCAGAATGGCTGAGTGATGAAGGCGCTAACGCCCGTGGGCGCTGTTACGTCACAATTAGAAAGCGCGCTAAGTTTTGTTCCGACGAAGAGGGATTTGGAATGACGAGGTGGGTGGATGCCATTGGATGTTATTAGTAACGTAGGAGCGACGCCCGAACCTTTAGCAATGCTTAAGTCAGAACACAGTCACATAGGCTATCGTAACCACTGGAACGCTAACGGGTTAAGCTGAAGGATCTCGAAGGTGGGCTTGAGGGGGCGACGCTTGGCGTTGTCGATGATACTGTGAAGAGTGCTTTGTGTATATATAGTCCTTCTGGCTCCCCGAGTGGTGAGTGAAGAGAAGGCATTCAGACATTAAATGAGAGCAATTCAACAGCAGTTGAGAACCAGATCTTTTGGGGTTTTGTTTAACAATAATCACAAGCAAATTGCGAAAACATTGACATATTCGACATTGTCTAATAGTAATACAACTGGGTTTGGAACTTTGCCAAAAACAAACACTATTACACGAACTTTACCACTACAGTTTCCAATTCAAATCAGAATGGTTAGTACTTAATGGTTCCCCCTTGCCATTGGATATTTGAATTGAACATCAATCCTAACACTTGTATCCAATAATTGCAGGCTTCCAACGAGGGCAAAATCACCGACTGGGTCAAGCCTGGCGACACAACTGGCGAGTTCAAGCGTCAAGTCAGCTCGTTCCGCAACTGGATCTCCCGCGAGGCCGGTGCCGAGTTTCCTCCCGAAAAAGGGAGGTATCATCTCTACGTCAGCTACGCCTGTCCATGGGCGCACCGAACTTTGATCACCAGGAAACTCAAGGGCCTCGAGGACATTATCTCCTTCTCCGTGGTGCACTGGCATCTGGAGCAGAAGGGGTGGCGATTTGCCACCAAGGAGGACAATGATATCCCCGGCGAGAACGTTATTCCTGATCCCCTTCACGAGGGCTTTACGCATATCCGGGACGTTTACTTTGAGTCGAACAAGGACTATACTGGGCGGTTTACTGTTCCGGTGCTGTATGACAAGAAGACGAGGCAGATTGTCAACAACGAGAGCAGCGAAATTATCCGGATGCTGGGAACAGAGTTTGACGACTTGATTGAGGAAAAGTACCGCTCCATTGTTCTCTACCCCGAGAACCTCAAGAGCCAGATCGAAGAGACCAACGAGTGGACGTACAACCTCATCAACAACGGCGTCTACAGGGCCGGCTTCGCCACCAGCTCCCAGGCCTACGAGACAGCCGTCGTCGCCCTATTCGAGGCTCTCGACCGCGCAGAGAAGCATCTCGCTTCCCAGACAGAGGGGCCTTACTACTTTGGCAAGGACATCACCGAGGCAGACATCCGGCTGTACGTGACGCTGGTGCGCTTCGACCCCGTGTACGTGCAGCACTTTAAGTGCAACATTCGCGACATTCGCAGCGGGTATCCTCATCTGCATAAATGGATGCGCAATTTGTACTGGAGCCTGCCTGCGTTCAAGGAGACGACGCAGTTTGATCATATTAAGTGGCATTATACGAGGAGCCATACGCAGATCAACCCGTTTAGCATTACGCCTGTCGGGCCGCTGCCGCACATTTTGCCGCTGGAGGAGGAGGTGCCTGCGGCGGTGGCGAGAGTGTAGAGAGACAGCTATTGGGGGGCGAAGTTGGAGGCTATTGGGGGAAGTTTTTCGTGTAACAGGTGTTTATTAGTTGGAGTTGTGAGTGCGAGGGAAAAAAGTGTGGAGGGTACTGTATTGGGGTTCCTTTTAATTGGATGGCGATGATGAGGGTGAGGTTACCTTACCCTAGGATGATGCTTGATTGTTTGGGATTGAATTGGCACATTGGATATTAGGACGAGTGGTTATGATGAAAATGAATTATAGCGATATCTCATCTTGCTTTCGAACCGCTTTACCCCGACTCTTTAATCATGACAAGGTTCCATATGAATTTGAAAGTTGTCCTCTACATGAACTGATAAGGTCTGGAAGGTTCTTTTGAGTCTCAACTGAAACTCAGCTGTCCAGCTGTGGGTAAGCGCCTACAACCAACACCAAACAAAGAATGAAACAACGTGCTTCGTATTGGGCATTTTTCTTTGTTAGATGCATTGTCTGCTTCCATTTTATTCTATTTCGCCCTGTCTTTGTGTTCATATTCATCCACAATTGCTGCACCCAAATTCCAGCGGCCCTGCCTCCATTCCCACAGCGGCGACGTGCGACTTTAGGCTTCAAAGCTCCAGGCAGCCTGACCACCGCTCGCTTGCCCGCCCCCTCCACTGAAAAGCCCTGGCGTGCCACTGAAAGACGCTGCTAGCCGCCTCCGTAATCTCGACTCTCCTACCTCCATGTACCGAATAATTCCCATAGTCCTTCTCCCAAATCAGGTCCCCACCAAAAACGCAATCTGCTCCCATCACCATCACCAATTTCCACCTCCTCTCCAACCGACCGCCTTTCAAACCCTCTCTCCCTCTCGAATCGTCCCGAATATCGATACTCGTCCGCGCGAAAATCAACCTCTCAACAATCTCTCGCTCAGTCTTCGTGATCCAGCGTCTTCTTTTTCCCGCCCGACCGCCCAAACCTTCCCCGCGCACGCACCGCACACGCACACGCACAACGCACGGCTGAAGCTACACTCATAATTGACCCTTTTCCCTCTTCTCCTCTCGTCTTTCGTCCCTTCTAGTGCTACTATCCGCCAAGTCTTTTTTCTTGTTCCTCTTTTTGCGGCAAAGTCTTTTACTCTCTTCGTTCAATCTCTTCTTCGGTCTTGCCTTTGGGTTGGCTGGCCCCAGCTGCTTGTCAAGCTCCGTGGTCGGCTCTCCCTCCTCGAAATTGCAACGCGTCCTTTATGGTCACTGCCTACACCTAACAACTATAAAAGCTCCCTTGGCCATCAAGCATCTGCTCGTGTGCGGCATCTACAACTTGCGACCTTTTGCAGAGCTCGTCCATTGACGCACGTTACATCACCCCACCAAATCGAACTACTACTACTCAATAACCCTCGTCGACGTTTAGGCTCTAATCTCCCCCTTCCGGCTCTCGGCCGATTATCTAAAGGGTTCAACCATTTTGTCCAGTGATCCAGTCGAGATATTCGCCGGATGAGCGTCGCGCATTCGCCGCCTTGCTATGGCCATTCGATACACTGCAGAGCATCTGCTCTTCTTGAGGGAGTCGCCGCTATGCATCAAACCTGAGAAACTGCCTCCCGCAGAGGAATGGATNGGGGTGAGCACAATTCGAGGCTCGCTGAATGGCTTCAGTGGTTGCTTTGTACTGGTATTAACANNNTGCAGGGCACCCCCAGACCAGACTCGAGCGCAGAACAAACCGGTCAACGATCGACCTCGGTCCCTGGACAATCCGCTTCTTGACCAGACAAACCGCCGCCCAGGCATCAACCACACCTCGCGGACCAGTACAAGTTGGTTCCATCTTATAATACTCGTGCTGTGGATAGCTATCTGTTGCNNNCAATGTAACTCTTCAGATCCCGATGACATTGTCTTTGCTCCTCCTCGGATGGCATTTGCTTCATCTGGCCGAGGTGGCAAGACGCTTGATGGTGAAAAACCGACCAAAGACGCCGACCCCGCAGGTCGGTTCGCCTTGCGCAATCGAAACAGCGAAGCCGACGGCGACCGTCTGCGCGCACCCAATGCTGTTCGTCGCCGCGGAGAAAACGACCTAGATAACGATGGCTGGAGCACAGTCAAGCCCCGCAAAAGCTTTGGTGCTGAGGGTGCCGAGCGTTTCCACGGCCGCATGGGTGGAAACTTTCGAGATGAGAAGAAGCCCCTGCGAGAGAACGATCGCGATGCCACTCGCGACCGCCCAACAAGGCCCTTTGATACCTTTGTTCGAGACAACAAGGAAGCTGAAAATGACACTCGAGCACGCAACGGCGCTGGGAGGAGCAAAGTGGACTCTTGGCACAAGGCAGAGTCAATGCCGACAGAGTCCCCTGCGGCCGAGCGAAAAGAACGAGACCGAACCAAGAGTTGGAGAGACCGAGATACTACTGAAACTGCGGATGACCGTACCAATGGCCGGGCACCCGACAGGCGATGGGCTCGCGACCGCGAACAGCGTGTTGAGCGTGAGCCCGAATGGTTCGACGAGCCTGCCGAGGCACTCCGCGAGGCACACACCCAGCAAGACTTCCAGAAGTGGATGGAGCAGATGAAGAAAGGCAAAGGAGGCGGTGATGCTCCAGAGCGCCCAGCTGCAGCAGCAGCGGCTCCTGAACCTGCTGTTGAGACTGAGAGGTTTCAACCTCACCAGCCTACTGCTATCGAAGTTGCCCCTGACAAATTCTTCCTTGCCTTTGGCGGTATGCAAGCACAGGGACCTCTAGAGCCTAACTCCCCACCCAGCGAAGTAAACGATGCAGCTGCCAGGCCCAAGACCGTGGGCAAGTCATCAAGGTTCACGTCCTTCTTCCACCAACCCCAAGAAGAACCACGAGGCAGAGTAGAACAGTCGACGAGCGTGCCGCCTGCACCTTCTCAGTTCCCCCCGGGACTGGGACCGCTCGCAGGAATGGCTCCTCCTCCTCAAGAAGAAGAGAAACAGGCTTTCCAGCAGCTACTGCTGAAGCTTCAGAAGCAGAGCATGAGTGCCACTCCTCCGGCTCACTCACCATTTGCTGCCCCACCAGCTCAAGGAAATCTTCCAGACATGTCGAAAAAGAGCAACCTCGCATCCCCAGAGCCATTCCAACAATACGGTGGCGATAGAATCAACGGCGGCATTGGCCGCCCGCCGCCACCGCAACATGTTCAAGAAATCCTTGCACCTCGACCACAGCAACAGTCTGCTCGGCCAGACCAACTTCTCCAAGATCTCGCGGGGCACCACCAGCGTATCTCTAGCCAGGGCTCAGGAATCCCTGACCAGGCTCGCAACAACAACAATACCGAGTTTTTGATGAATCTCATGCGAATGGGGCCCAGTGCTCCGCTAAGCATGCCCCAGCCCCAGCAGCAGAAGCAAATGCCGATGCAAGAGTCGGACTTCTCGCCAAGAGAGAATCGGGGAGTGCAGCAACGCCAGATGCGCCCCCAGCCGCCTCCTGGCTTTCCCATGGAAGAGTCTTTCCACAACGCCGAACGCGATTCCCGCCTCGGCCAGCCCACTCAGATTTTGCAACGACCNTCCTCCCCTCCTGGGCTGGATCAGATGCCACCCAGCTGGATGACCAGCGGAGGACAGATACCGCCACCACAGCAGCGAGGCCCCATGATGCCTCCTCCTGGATTGCCCGGTGGCTTAAACCGCAACGTTCCCATGCCTCACATGTTTCCNCCCAACTTCCCTCCTGGTGGCATGCCGCCCCCAGATGCAATGGCTGGCATGCCTCCACGCAACATGCCTCCTCCTCCTCCTGGCTTNCTTCAACGGACCGCCTCATGGGTTCATGCCTCCTGGACTCGGTGGATTCAATGGACCCCCGGACCACCAGAGCCTTTTGGTGGATCTCCTTTTGAGGCCCGTGGCATGCCTCCAGGTGCCGCTGGTCGGGGTGCTGCCTTTGGCCGGCCATAGGTTGCCGCATGATCACGATAGTGAACTCTGCTTCTAATGGCAACTCTCAACTATCAAAAGCAGAACGGCATTCCGTGTTATAATTTGTGCAGTCAAAAAACAAACTACATTTTTATTATTATTACTAGTATGACTTTTTCTTGGAGCTATGAAGGCCGAGTTTACAGGACCCAAGGGGTTATGGGTTCTAAGGACCGCTCTTTGCTTGCAATGTCATATGATTTTGTCCTGGGAAATGCTTACGGGGGAAGTAGTCTCGGTGACGAGGAGAGGCTCACAAGTGCACGGATTGCCAGATATAGGGGAAAGGAGATGTAATGCGGGCGATGAGAATGAAAATATGTTGCAAAATTTGAGCCTCGTTGAACATGTGACAGTACCTGCTTGTAGATTTTTGTTGGTGTAGCAGACGCACACAATGTGGTGGTGGTACTGCTGATATCGACTCGAAGATACCCTGTGAAGTATTGATGAAGAGAGCATTACGATTGCAGCTACAGTTGAGACGATTAGTTTACTATTGCTGACGTTTGTGATGTTTGCCTTACTCTGTTGAATCTTTTGACTGCCCAGCTTTGAGAATGGTTACCTCGGTGATCTGTGCTTCTGAAGATGAGCAGAGTCAATCGTATGACGGAACCTTGGCGGACTTGTCCCAACCCTATCACTGCGGGAAGTTGATCATATTCACATGCCGACAAAAGCGTAATTGCAAAAGTCCATACCGTTAATCAAACAATCGAGGTTAGTTCACACCAGACGCTATTGCATGCAGCTAGAGTGCAAATGTATTGACGAATCATCAGCCACAGAACGAGTGAAACCTTATTGAATGTATGCCCAAAACCTCCTCACTTCTGCCAAGCTATTTAGGTGGTACCAACACGTACGTCCGCAGTCACTCCTCTTTACTCCTCATCATCTTCTCCTTTGCATCTCGTAATTCCTCGTTTTCAATCACAATTCGCAAAGATGAAGCTCGCGGTGTTTAGCTCCAAACCTTACGACAAACGCTACATCGAGGCGGCTCGTAGCGCTGCCGCTGCTAGAGGTGCTGCGTCTGCTGCAACTCGTCCCGCGTCGGCGGATATCGAGATTGTTTTTCATGAATTCGCGCTAGAGGAAGATACGGTTATTCTTGCACAGGGGGCAGATGCAATTTGCGCCTTTGTCAATGACACCCTTTCGGCGCCTGTGATTGAGGCCCTAGCGAAGGAGGGCGTCAAGGCGATTCTGCTGCGCTGCGCGGGCTTCAACCACGTCGATCTCGTGGCGGCCGAAAAGGCCGGCATCATGGTCGCCAACGTGCCGTCGTATTCGCCCGAGGCAGTGGCGGAGTTTGCCGTTGCGCTGATCCAGACGCTGAACCGGAAGACGCACCGCGCGTACAACCGGGCGCGGGAGGGGAATTTCGCGCTGGACGGATTGATGGGGCGGACGCTGTTTGGGAAGACGGTCGGGTTTATCGGCACGGGGAAGATTGGGGTTGCGACGGCGAGGATCATGAAGGGGTTTGGGTGTCGGATCTTGGCGTACGATCCGTTTCCTGCGGCGGCGTTTGAGGGGGTTGGGGAGTATAAGGGTCTTGATGAGGTTCTTGCCGAGTCGGACGTGATCAGCTTGCATTGTCCTTTGATGGATAGCACGAGGAGGATTATCAATGAGGAGGCGATTGCGAAGATGAAGCCTGGTGCGATGCTGATCAATACTTCTCGAGGAGGACTTGTTGATACGAAGGCTGTGATTAGGGCGCTCAAGGCGCAGCATTTGGGGGGTGTTGCGCTGGATGTGTATGAAGGTGAGGGATCGCTGTTTTATGATGATCATTCGGGGGAGATTATTCATGATGATGTGTTGATGCGGTTGATGACGTTTCACAATGTGATTGTGACGGGGCACCAGGCGTTTTTCACGGAGGAGGCGTTGATGGAGATTGCGGATTGTACGTTGAGGAACATTGATGAGTTTGTGGTGGAGGGGACGTGTAAGAATTCGTTGACGAAGGATTTGAAGTTGGTGAAGCGGGATTCGCTGCCGGTTCGGGGTGTGTGATGTTGAGGCTTAGTTATGAAGAGAGTTGAGGTAACCTTGACTGAATATTTCTACCGCAACTGACAGATCGTCATTCCTTATTTGCTCTTGCAAACCAGAGATATAATTAGAAGCATTCTGCTGCTGTTTCGAAAGTCTCTGGACTTTGTTACTTCATTTTGACAACTGATGGGTGTTTGTATATTTTGCATACAAATAATCTACAGTTGACTCGGCCCCTTTACTTGAAATGTCACTCAAATTCTAATTAGGTGGTGGTATCTTTGGCATCAGTTTACAAACACTGATAACTACTTGTACCTTAAAAGCGATTCATAAAATACATATCTGTCATTGAGTATGTGGTAAACTGCTTCTGTGCTTTGCCAAATGAAGGTCCGAAAGTTCATCAAATCATCTCTCGTAAAATGCCATAAACCAATCCATAGTCTCAATCACAAGAGTTACTCTTGGCCATTCAGCATCTCCATCGCCGTGATCCTCTTCTCCGCCAACTGAGCCAGTCGAGCAGTCGTAACAGGCTGCCCACTCTTCATGTTCAACAGTCGGGCGCTCTTGATCAAATTCTTGATCTCACGACCATTCAGCCTCAACTCTGCGAGTTGATCGTAGTCTTCCTCAGAAACTTTGAATCGTGTCTCGCCGCCGGCGCGCTTGATGAAGTTCTGCCAGACTTGGCGGCGGGCGGTCGTGGTGAGGTCGCTGTATGGGAGGAAGAGATCGACACGGGATTGGAAAGCGTGGTCGAGACTCGAGGCACGGTTGGTGGTCAAGAAGAGGATTCCCTGGTAGTATTCGAGCTTGGTTAGGAAGATGGAGACCAGCTCGTTGCGTGCGAGAGTGTCTTCCTTTCGAGCGCTGAGGAACACGTCTGCTTCGTCGAGGAGCAGCATTGCGTTCCAGAGACGACAGAGTTCAAGAGCTCGGTCTAAAGATGCTTCGACTTCGTTTGGCTTGGTTCCTAGAGCGCCGGCACTCATAGCATAGAGAGGAACTCGGCCCCTTTCTGCCACTGCCTCAGCCGTATACGTCTTTCCAACACCTGGAGGGCCAAACATAAGGATAATAATGCCGCGGCCCTTGTCGGTAACAAAGTCGTCAAAATCCGAGTTTGCAAAGTTCTTGTTGTCGATGAACGACCAAGCGAGCTCTTTCTCATCACCAGGAAGGACCAAGTTCGAGAAAGCATCATCGTTCCAGACGATATCCTTCATCTTCTCCACGAGGAACAAACCCCACTCCTTGGCCTTGAGGTCGAAACCGTTGACCCACGGCGTGCAAAGGAGGCACTGCTCGTCGGTAAGAGGAGTGAGATCTTCCTTGCGCTCAAGCTTCGTCTCTGAACTCTTGACTGTGAGTTTGAGCTCGTCAATGGCAGCTTCTTCCTCGGAGGACGAGCTGCTAGTGCTTGCATCGGAGCGGCGGCGGGGGCGTCGGACTTTGTAACCATCTTCGTCTTCGCTGGATTCGTCTGGCTTGGGCTTTTCCTCGGAATCGAGAGGACGGAGGTTTGGCTTGACTACTTTGTTGCTGGCGTAGTAGGCGAAAGCGTCGACAACAACTCGACCGGAAGCCTAAGGGCGTGGGATGTTAGAGAGATGTATGAATCTGTGCTACAACCTCAAGGACTTACTGGTTCTTCTTCCTTTGCGTTGCCTCTCGTGACAATCTTCCGACCTTCGTACTGCATAAAGTGATACGTCCTCAATTCCTCAAACTGACGACCGCGGGCAATCATCTTGGCTTTGATTGCATCTGGATCGCTGTCAAAGGAAATCGGCCAGGTAGGAAGCAAATGAGCTCGGCGATAGCCATCGTAGCCGCCAATCTTAGTCTTCATCGTCGTATAACCGCATTTGTCGCCATTCCAATCAACATATTCCATGTCAATGACCCAATATGCAGGGCAGGAGTAGCTTTCTTCAACCTTGTGGTGCTTGAGAACGCGGCAAATAGCGTCCTGGCCGTACATCTTGGTCATGACAAGCTCTCCAGGAGGGAAAATCTGCCAGAGGAAGTCGAATTGAACTTTACCCGTGAGACGAGTCTGCTCGAGAGAATTGACCGAAGGACCAACAATGGGAAGTAGGAATTCGATCAGCTGCTGGCCGGCCTTGCTCAAATCAGGGTCCGAAGTACTCTGGCAAAAGTCTTGGAGTCGCTGCCATCGATGGACAAGAGGTATGTAAGGAGAGCGGAAAGTCCAGTTCTCGCATTCCAGATCTAGGTCCTGATAGTGTTCGAGGACCTCCAGGAGGATTTTGCGCATGAAAGGGCTGTTGATGGTGAAGGACTCGGTAATCCAAGAAGTGCCACAGTGAATAAAGCGGTGGACGATGGGCATCTGGGTCATCTGTTTCTCCAGTGCAACCTGGTGGTCTTCTTCCGAGTCGAACTGCGACCAGTGGACGAAGCCTTGTTGGTAGAGCTTTGTGACAACCGAAGATGATTCCTCCTTGGGGACCACCAAGGCCGTGCCTGCGTCGGTAGAAGACATTGTGGATTTTGACTGGATTGCTCTTCTTTCTCTTTGGTAGACCGAATCTGGAGAAAAGAGTCCCCGTGGTTTTACATCCATTAATGGAAGATTTTAGAGAGAAAGATCAAATTGTGTTTTCGTTGGTGCAGTGAGGTCGATCTGAGAAGGCAAGGTCCCCACTAGCTTCTAGTGAATTGGAGTTGTTGATGTTGATTGCAACACATTTCCAACCAAGAACTCAGCATGTTTATATATCCTTCAGTTACTATATCACACACTCTCAATTACACGGATAACCAACACGGATAATGATCAAAAATAGTGGAGAGTACGGCAGTTCATCTTGCCACAAACCGAGCCGGGCCATGGCATTCCTAGGCAGCCATCGCGATTCTGGCCAGTCGGATAACAGCACAGCTATGAAACGAATCTTTATACGTGTATTTCAGCCACTTCTACCATGATCTGATGGTACTATCGCGAGTCTGACTTGATATATCACTGTCTTAGTGGTACTGAAGCCTAAACTCAGCTGTCTTGACGGATCGTGCCAGCAAATCAGGGTACAAGAAACAGATCCCTTGAGTCGGCGTTGACTCAATTTGGTAGTTACACTATTCTCAAAGGTGTAGTTACTGGCAAAGGTAACCACCCTTGTTGCCTTGAGAGCATCAGGATACTATTTGATAGAATAGACATAGGGCGCAATAGGAAACACATGCTGCATCACTAGTTACATGCAGCCAACATCAAAGGCATTGATGCTGTTGCCAAACGGGTACCAACTGCAAAGGCGGCATCAAATTAACAGCCACACGCGGTTACTACGTGTCTTGATTTATCTGGTGAATCGCGTGTATCTTTGGCCAATCGAAAAATGCATACTGCAGTTCCCTGGATCCAGTCGCGATGGTTTTACGGGTGATTGGTTGCTCGATTCTCAGTCGCGTCACTCACCGAGAAGCCCCGTGTCGTGGTGAATTGCCCGATAGGCAGGGAACTGGCATTCAAAAAGCTGAATCCATGTCTCGGCATGAGTCTCAAGGAGAAAATTATCTTCCGCGGAAAACGGACATCAAGGTCGATGCTCCGCGGTTGTAAGACGAGATTAGGCAGCCGCCCGAGCTTGAAGCTATCTGGATCTCTAGCCACCTCATATACAGACTTTTAACTTGAAGATCGTTATTTCCGTCGGCACTTCTCTATATTGTCACTCACGGCTCGGTACTTAATGCCATATGCAAGAATAAGCTCCTCTTGTCTTGGATCCTGATTCCATCTAAAGTGCCCAATAAACGTCCATCTCGACCGTGTCAACCACATTCACCCATCCGCGATGCATTGCCCTCCCCCACACCGTAATCACATCGCCCAGTTTAAGACTTCGCACAAATTGGCCGTCGCCATCCATTGGCCCTTTGCCCTCCTCCATGGCTTGCTGCGCTTCTTTCGATCCTGGAGCGACGACGTCCCAGCAAGTCCAAGTCACCTCGTAGTTTGTCCATTCCGAAGAGGCCACTTTATTGCGCAAGATTTCCCGTGGGCCTTTCCAGGGCGAATGTCCATAGCGATACCCAGGATCGCCATTATGGCTTACTGAATTTTCCGGTTTGGGCTCGACTACTCTTAGCTTGCAAATTGGCAATTTCTTGATATCTGGGCATCGTTCACCTTTCAAGAGGCANNNGTATATCCCAATGACGTCTCGTTGACATTCTTTTGGGAAATTGAACTTACACTCATGGCTAGCATCGAATCTCTCGACACCAGCTTCGAACCAAGTTTTGGCATCGATAAACGGGCCTGTCCGCTCGTCTGTGGTCCATCCTTGATCGTGGCTGCGGATGCGAAAGACAATTTTTCGCACAGGATTGCTATGTGTAGAAGTGTTTCTAATTAGTTCCTGGAAGAATTTCCGATCGTATTCCTTTTCAACAGGACATGCGGCAATTCCTTCAGTCTGATAATCTGTACGGGAAAAACCACCGTCTTCGTCTCTAATCACGTCGTCTGTGAGCCCGATAGGAAAGGATCTAAGCTGTAAAGGCGTAGCNNNTGAGTTTAAAGAGCTTTGATGACC
>JARWZN010000005.1:837294-849596 GCA_030015385.1 Trichoderma sp. BMH-0061
CTCGATATAACTCAGTTCTGTTGTGAGGAGATGCTAATACTCTTGTCGCACAGTTGGGCGAAGCATNNNAAAGTCGTAAGGCGACGTTTCTTGCTTCGGAACAGTGGTTCATTATTACCAACAAATTATCAATTAAAAACCATCGGCCTGTTACTAGACATTGTTGCTCATATACCTGGTCTGCTTGAGCGCGGCGACCTGTTAAAACATCTTGGTCCGATAGAGCTGAAGGATACCATGAACCTCGGTGCAACAAACAATAGTTGTCACCAAAGCACACAGTCTCTTCAAATTATCAAATATTTCAGAGATTGCGATTCAATAATTCGAAAGCTTCACTTTTGGTTACAGTCGCTGGAGGAATCTGAGGGGGGCCGCGTCTGGTGGTACTCGGACGAGGCAAATTCGGATCAAAACTGCCAACAGCGCCACGCAGAGAAGTCAAACGAGGATATTTACTCTTCGGCAATACATTTCTCAAACCCTTGGATTCCGGGTGTTGTCATCTATTACTGGTCCAGTTTATTGGAACTTTCGAGCACAATCCTCGAAGTGCGTCAGTTGATCAATCACAATTCGCCCTACACACCCTGCCTCGGAGTTTTGAGTGCCGACTCACCATCTTTATTCATGCGTCTGGGAACTGTGAACGAATTCGCGATACATCTTTGCCAGACCGTGA
Source organism: Trichoderma sp. BMH-0061 (assembly GCA_030015385.1). Classification (NCBI taxonomy): domain Eukaryota; kingdom Fungi; phylum Ascomycota; class Sordariomycetes; order Hypocreales; family Hypocreaceae; genus Trichoderma; species Trichoderma sp. BMH-0061. The sequence continues at coordinate 837,977 of JARWZN010000005.1, forward strand.
TTCACCTCAGCTCGACACTAGAAGGCTGCACGATGTCACACATTCCCGCAGAACTAGCGGAACAGTACTTCACACGCTTACTTTCCACCGACAATGAAAGTCTTTTGCAGAAGGATGTCGAGTATTCGAAGAACAGGGAAAAGGCATATATTGGCTTACAGCTCTGCAGGAAGGGGTTGGACATATTGCGTAGTACTGTTAGAACCTGATTCACATGCCTTCAATATAATTGTGAATTGAACATTGCCGTACTTTATCGCTTGGGTTTAGATTAAACCTTTGAAACAACTATACACGCGTGAAATGCTACATGGATGTCGGTTTTGTTATAGAGTGAATACGTTTACATTATAGTATGAAGAATACATATTTGTATGAGGATGAGCCTTTTTAGATCACGAAGAGTTTTTACTTTAGCCATTAATTGTGTAATATAGTAGAATCTCATTTGCGAATGCTGGGATTATTTACATGTATAGAACCCAATCCTGTGCCTTGCCACAGCACCCGGCTTCACATCTAGTCCGAAGATAGAGGTAGCCAGTTAGCCAGTTCACGACCAATCGTATGCGGGTGATCTTCTTGTACATAATGAATCGCCTCTCCCAAATACACGACCTTTGTGTTCTTCAATTTTTGCGCAAGCTCCTCCGCTTTTGCCTCCCAGACAAGTCCTCCTGGTTTGGCCCAGAAGAGCAGTTTCGGCTTGTCACTGGCGAGTAACCACTCCATGTACTTCTTTGCATAGGCCCATGTATTTTCAGGTTGGCCCTCTACAGGAAGCTCGTTGGGAAGTCGATAGTTTGGCTCACGCCATTCGGGCTGAAGAAAAGGTTTGCGGTATGCGTTCATTTCCTCATCAGTCAGTGGCCGCACCACGCCGCCGGGAAGAATATGCTCGATAAAGACGTTTTGATCAATTAACAGGCTTCTACCGATTCGAGTATCTGGATCTCGAAACTTTTTCCAGTTTTCCACCATAACAGGTGGTAAGTCGCTCCAATTCTCTATGGGGTGGATAAATTCCATGAAGGCAATACCTGCAAGGCGGTGCTCATTTCTGCGGGCCCAATTGAATCCAAGGGCTGATCCCCAGTCGTGAATGACGAGATTTATTGCTTGGGTTGGTAAGACCGTGTCTAGAAAGGCGTCGATATACCGCTGATGGTCCTCGAAAAAATATGCCCCAGGGACCTTGTCAGAATCTCCAAATCCAATCAAGTCTGGGGCAATGCAACGGCCTTTTGCAGCTGCATACGGAATGATATTTCGCCATAGATAGGAAGACGTAGGGACACCGTGCAAGAACACGGTGACTGCTGAGTTTTGATCAGAGGTTCCCACATCAACATATGCCATTTGAGAACCCAGAATCTGTACTTTCTTCTTCTCAAAGGGGAACTCCCCGGAAATGGCAGTTGGGGCTTCGGTCATTGTGGAAAAGGAGAGAGATGCGTGCGTAGTTGCGGTTATACTTGAATAGAGGAGGAATTGCCAAGAAGTATATGGCGTTTGACTGATTTGGGATCGACTTATATAGTAATGAAGACATCTTGGAGGGGTAGCTTTTAAGTTGAGAGAGGATCTTACAAATCAACATGCGTGCATTATGTTTCGTAAAATATATGTTGATTTCACAGTGGTAAGTTCACGCAATCACTTAATACACAGTTCTCAGACTTGGTCATCAAAGTGGTACTTCATGGGAAGAGCGGCCCCGCAGTTTAGAAACCTCGTCGCTACTTCTACTTCGAGACTAGTCATCCCGTGTGGCGAGTTGGCTCGGATTTAGAAGTGTCCGTAGGATTGGGACAAAGAGACATTGGCTTTAACTCTCATCCGGAAGCTTTACATAACTTCGCTGCTATTTCTGGATTTGTATTGGTGTTAAATTGGGAACAACTCGATCAATACCTTAAGCCGAGGTATTGTCGTGGGTCGAGTTGACAAATGCCGCTATTATGGCCGGCGTAAGAAGGGCCACATATTGCTTCAGCAATTATATTCTTCTATAATTCTAATCAGTCCAAAAGTGGAAGTCGCAGCGAACGGAAACTGGATAATGATATGAGTCAACTATGATGCATTTTGAGAGCATTCTATTATGAGGAGTTGCAATGAAGTGATGCGACAAGCCTAAGAGGTCATGACGCCTGTGTGGCATTTATAAGCCCCTGGTCGAGCAAAATATATAAGTTGTCGAGTTTGCACTCTTGACTGATCTAGGTTGTAAAATTAGCAACATAGATACTCATATCATTCTCTAAAGAATAATTTTTAACAACGCGAAGATGTCCATGACAGTGGAAGATTTGATGCAGTTTGTGCACCCAACAAATGAACCTTTACTTCATCTAACCGGCTTCCTACAATGCTTTACAGTTCATACAGCTGATCAATACGACAAATTTGTTCAAAAACATGACATTCCTTCTGTGAGAGTAGAGATTCCAGGAGGTTGCTCGACGTTATGGTTCGGCTCGCCTTCAGCCAAGAGAGTGATAGCACACATGCATGGTGGTGGATTGGTCATGTATGCGTCCACTTTCCATTTTAGCTTGGCCTACGAAATGTATAAAGCTGCGATTGCAAGTGGCGATGATGTTGCTCTTGCTGTGCTTGCTTACAGTGAGTGTTCAGGATGTCCTCATATCTGTGTTGACTTTCTAACTGTGTCAGATACATGCCCAAGTGCTCCCTATCCAACGCAGCTACGCCAACTGGTCGCATTCATCACTCACCTTATGCACGGTCGAGATTCGAAAGATGTTAGTCGCTACCCATCATACTCTCGTCTTTATGCTAACATGTTGGACATCTGCATCGATTTGTATGGAGATAGTGCTGGCGGATTGCTGATCCTCTCTCTCCTCCTTCACGTTGTGCATCCGCACCCCAAAATCCCCCCACTCTCCATCCCATCAGGCCATCGCCTTGGGAGAATCTTGATGATATCTCCTACCACGCCAATGGTTACACCAGCTATGACAGCTAGTAAAAACCTTGGTCGCGATTTGGTTGGCGTGGAAGAGGTAGCTCAAATGTGGAACGTCATCAAAGGTAATTGCGACCCTGATGTTGAGCTCGTCAACCCATGGTTCGCTCCATTATCAGTGCTCAATGAGGACTGGTTTGGGACTTTACCGGCGGGAGCGATCACTATTGTTTCGGGCGGATTGGAGATATTCGAAGAGGACATCGCCAATCTTGCTCAAAAAATCAAGGTGAGAATCAAGATACCTAGTCAACTGCTCTATATCACCGAGCATCATGATTAATAAAAAACAGAATAAACATCAAGGTCCAGTCGACATTCTTGTAGATCCAAATGTTGGTCACATTGCCTTTCTCAAAGAAGGTCTGATGGGCATCCCGCCATCAGAGTATACAAACCGCGTGATGGAATGGGCCAAATCACGAGAATAATGTGGAATATGAAAACGGAAGCAAGATATCGTCGAGGCGTGTTAGTAACATTATATATGGGATAATAGTTGTCTAGGATAATTTTACGATATCACACTGCGCCAACTTTTCTTCTTCTTCTTTCTTCTCGCCGTTCTATACTTGAATTCATTGATTATGAGTATTTTATGAAATGTACCTACAATGCTGATAATCATAATTCTTGAAGCAGGATGGAATCTTAGACGACGTTAGTCTTTAACCACGAGCCAGATCAAATGCCGATGTTATGTACAGCGAGAAGGAGCTACGGTGACTCCAGAGCAGTTTAACCTCAACTGACATCTGTATGACAGCGTTGTCGTCCTATACTGCTGCCTTTGACTGACTGTTCCTTTACTCATCCCAATCCATTTCATCCCCTGCATCTACTAGGCTGGCAAGCTGGTTCTTGGACTTCTGCTGGGATCCCATTTCCTAGATCATAGTTAATTAAAATTGAGATAACAAATGGCAATTCTGACAAACCTCTTCAACTGTATCTTTGATCATGTAGCGCGTCACATGTACATTTTTCTCCTGTCCAAGTCGGATTGCGCGCGCAATGGCTTGACTCTCTACAGCAGGGTTCCATTGCAACTCAACGATGAAGATGCGATTCGCACAAGTTATGTTCAGCCTAGAAGTCAGTTAGCGTTGTATATACCACCGGTAGTGAAGGAGACGTTGAACTTACCCAAACCCGCCAGTTCCGGTTGTCATGATGAGTACTGGCTTCTGATCATCATTCTTAAACTGTACGAGCCTATCTGTCCGCTCCTTAAGAGAGCAGTTGCCATCAATATCAAGATATGGGATCTCAGCTCTTTGCAGATATCTTCGAAGAAGCTGCAGCGTCCGAGTCCAACATGAAAATATAATACTATGTATGTTAGACTTGAACCTCTGGTAAGTAATAGACAAAATTACCTTTTGGACTCCCATAGATCGCGGCGTACATCCTCAATCAACACATTCATCTTTGTTGAATAGCCTTCTTTATTGAAGTCAAAATAATCATCATCGTCTCCGACCTTATCTTTCGAGGGACCGTTTGGAATACTGTCATCGTCTATCACAGCACCTCTCTGAACCATTGCTGGTCTCAACCATCGTATGCACACGGGGCAATGTTGAGTTTGCCCTCCGTCGTTCGGTGTATTTGACTCTTTGATGCAAGCAGAGCATAGGACATGAGCGCATTGCTCATAAAAGCTATGGTTTACCAGGCTAGACCCCAGGATTGGCATTGGCATTTGGCAACCGGCACACGTAATCTCGCTGCTTTGACCGAGGACCGAGACGAGGGCCTCGCGTTCATCTCGGTAGCTGCGACGGTGCCAAGAGAAAGGTTGCTGCCAAGTTCCATGGTTGCACAAAAGACGCATTTGCAGGTTGACTTGGAAGATTCCGAATTTGGAGCTCTGTTCAACCTCACCAACACGATGATGGATCCTGCGAAGCAGAATATTCTTTGTATTCTCGTATTGCAAGCGTTCTTTCTCAGAGAAACTCAGTTTACGTACCGTTTTACGTAATTGAGGCAGGTCAATTATTTCTTTTGTGCGACGCAAGCAGAATGCTTGAAAGAGCAGAACAAGGCGGTCTTTGGCCAATGTCGGCGATTCATTCTCGGGGATCTGCTCAAAAGGGACCTCTATGTACTTCCGAAAGGTAGCCGCCTTGGTAAAAGGCTCGGCACGTATAAATGCGAAAAGAGTACCAATGTCGGCGAGCTTGTTTTGAATAGGTGTTCCTGTGAGACACCACCTTGAATTGGCGTGTATTGCATCGCATGCGTGATAGAATGCCGTAGCCCGACGCCGAATAATATGCGCTATAAATCATTAGAAACGCCACCAAAGACACAGGAAGGGAGCTGGACGAGGCCCTACCTTCATCGAGTACGACTCTATACCAGTCGACACAATGGAGGAGAGATGGCCTTGATTTGATTTGCTGAAATTCAGCAGTGAGAGTACTATATGTAGTCACAACAATGTCTGAATCTGCAATCTGCTCAATATCTTTTGGCCGATCAGAGCTGTGATACTTGATTACTTTGACACCGTGTTCCAAATAACTATAAAACTGATTAACACTCATCATGATGATCGAGTAAAAGCTGCCCTACTCTGTTATCTCATTGATCCAGTTGAATATAAGAACTATCAAGGTCAGCTTTCGTTATATCTTGTTGGAAGGATTTGGGCAAGTATTAGTATTAGAACAACTTACGAGCGGAGGGGACAATCACAAGTGTCGAGCGTGAGCGCTTGATTGCCTCGTCGGCTTTGAGGCTGTTTTCTTGTTGTTCAGCCCATTCTTTCCCAGTATCAAGAGTCTTCATTATCAGCGTTAGCATGGACAAGGTTTTGCCCATACCCATCTCATCGGCCAGAATACCACCACCTCTTTCGTTTGGTTGTATGCCGGTCCTGATCTTCGCTCTGGTAATTTTATGACGATATCTAGCGTCGTCAAAGTTAACCCTTGTCTTAAAGCTGTACTGATGGTAGCTTACTCTGTATTCCCGCCTTCCACGGGTATCGGCTCCCAGAGCCTATACCTGTCGGTTATAACACCGGACTCTCTCTCTAGCATGAAGCCCAGTGCTTTTTCTTGATGCCTAATAACGGCAAGCAAATATTAGCCAAGAGTCATCAACGAGATATTGCGAGACTTGCCGTTTAAGCGTTTGAACCACTCTCTCTCCACCGTCTACCGCGTCAATCTCCCTAGTGTTAATAGACTTGTATACCTCTTCTACCATGTTCCGCAAACGTGCTTCCCTTCTTCTTCTAGCAGAAGAGCCCTCTCTGATATCCTGTTTCACAGGCTGCTTAGGTTGAAGTTGAACACCGTTCATCTTGAGCTGCAAGAAGTGCGGATTATCGTATATAACCTCGCGTCTCATGTTACCAGGCTTCTGCAGCCACAACTTGCCGGCTGACAGATCATCACCAACTTTCATTGCAGTCGATTGTGGCCCGTAAACATTGATATCAATTTTAACGATGGCTTCAGACGGCCGGTTAGCGCGCCCAATGATATCCATCAAATACGATATAGACACGAGGGGCTCAAACTCGACATTAGATGATTGATTGCCTAGTAGCGATGAAAGTGTTGTGCCAACGTTGGAGCGCACCTGACCAAAATCTTCGCCGGTATCGCTGAAACGTAGAATGACATGATTTTCGCGCTTTTCAAGCTTGAATCGCTCTAGTCCGGTGTCTCTCTTGTCCAGTTTAGAGTAGATGGTTTGCATGTCGCCAAGTAGTTTGACATCGACGTTGTGTAGCTAATGTAGGTAGACAGCGTCTCTCACATTAGAGGTTACAGTACTATTCTGACAAAGATTGTGATGACTTACCATTCCGTAGCATACTATTTCGTTGTTGGTTACTTCGTTGTTGGCTACTTCGGTGTTGGCTACCTCGGTGTTAAATGTTGGAATAAATGTTGGAATAACATCTTCAATTGGTTGGCCTGCTTCAGATGCCATGGACGGCGAGTGAGAAAACTCTTGGGACGAAAGTGGCCTTAATGAAGACAAGTCTGAACCAGACAACATCATGTCATTGCTCCAATCAGTAAGCTGGTCGTCCAAGTTGAAGTCAATGTCATATGGAGTAACAAGATTTTGATCGACTATAATGTTGCCAAACATTTCTAGTGAAGGGTCTGCCTGCTGTATAATCGGAACATCGCTAAAAAGGTTAGTACATGTGTATGGGAATCACTGCTTTGTTATGTACCTCATTGGATTCATGCAACTTGGCCCATGGTATTGACTCTGTCTTATTGAATCTTGATATCCGTCATAATCAAGAAGCGTTTCTTGTCCATAAGGTTGCTGTGACCCCACGCTGGATGTGAAGAAAACTTCATTATTCAACTCTCTCACTGGATCGAACCGTCGCTTCAAAGGATTGGACATGGCGATTGCCCAATTGTCTGTAGAGTAATGGCGGGAAATCTGTGAATCTTTGCAAAATGTTTCTTTCCATACTTGCATCTAATAAGAGGGATTGTTGTCGACGTGGCCAAGATGAGCATTGTTTTTCATCCTATAAGGCAATCACGAGGCGGACTGTAGAATGGCAAGGCGGACGCGTTTCATCACCGAAAATGAGGCTGAAGCTGGTGCGCGCAACTTTTACTGGCGGAACGCGTTAGCAAGGCAATCTGATGCATCCCCATTCCGTGCTGCCTATTTGCTACAGTCCGCGAATCGCGTCCCTCCAACGTGGCTTAGACGCATGCTGCATAGGTGTAAGCTTCAACCATCCATGTAAATCCCAACACCATCTTTCTTGGAGTAGGCAACGGAAAGTTTTGGGCGGCAAGGCCGAATTTGCCAGATTAAATTGTTACAAAAGAAGAGCGGCAGAAATACTTAGACAAATCGATTACGTGTCTAAAATCTGTATGTGTGTATAAATAAAGTCAGCGTACAGCCGACCATTTCCAGGCCTTCTAACTCAAGTTATATGAAATTTGGTACGAAAGTCATGATAATTTATACTCTTGATTACTAGAGACGTGATGGATTCAACCACACTTCCATTGAGGTCGGCAACGACAGCGCCAGTCAGACAAAAGAGGCGGCGCTCTGCATCTGACAGCAGTACCGACCAGGACAATGAACCTCAATCCAGAAGGTCTCGGCGACGGTTAGACAATCTTTCGTGCAGAATATGCGCATTGATGCTCTCTCACGAAGGCCTGAAGTCTCTCAACTCACCTAATGGATTCTGGCATTGGAATCGGACGGACTGCAAAGCGTCTGCTGATGCAGGGTGTCGATTGTGTAAATTATTCGTATTCGCTGTCTGCAGCGAGCACGACGAGAATTGGGCTTGTGAGCAACGCCTCATCTTTCGAAATTCTCGAGTTCCGCGATCTTTGTCCACTTTGCCGGACAGTCAACAAATGGGGCTGTATGGAATTCAATGCAGCATCGAATCTGAGCCTACAAAAAACATTATTACCATTCAATTATTTGCTAAAAAGGGTCAGTAGTCGTTCCATAAAGTGTGGGAAACTACAATCTGACAAGATATAGACGATCCCATTGCAGAGATTGTGCGCCAGAGGCCCCTTCTCAGAAATGTCGGGAGCAGCAATGCATTTGCTGCAGCAAGGGCTCTCATCAAAAATTGCATGAATCCCAAGAATCCCCACAAACATTGTCAATATTCCCGGGACACCGTCCTTCCGCTACGAGTTCTCGATGTTGGCCAGCCAGGGGACACTCACTCAAAAGTCAAACTGAAGATCAATGATATAGATACCCGTGCCAAATATCTGGCTTTAAGCTATTGCTGGGGAAAGCAACTCGACCCTACAGCGAGACCACTTCAGCTACAGAGAGATAATCTCAATCAACTGGTTGCTGGTGTCGAGTTGGAGAGTCTTCAACAATCTATACAAGATGCCATTCTTGCCACTCGCAAACTCGGCTTTCGGTATCTTTGGGTTGATGCCCTTTGTATCATCCAAGACTGCGCTAAGGATAAGGAAACGGAGATTTCACGCATGGCGTCCATCTACAAGAACGCTTCCGTAACTATTGCGGCATCCTCTTCAGAAAATGCAGCACATGGATTCCTGACCCAGAAGAAACAACCTTACTGCCCAGACTATGAAGTCCGTATTCCAATGGCAAATAATGTGACAGGCACGGTGTATCTTCCAAGAGGTCCCTACGAGCCCGATCATCCTTTAGACAAGAGAGGGTGGACATTACAAGAGTTCATGTTATCATCAAGAATGTTGATATTCTCCGACTACGAGCTTTTACGGCAGTGCAAAGAAGTGGATCTTCGGAGTGTTTCTACAAGAGGGCTCGAGTATCTTCAACTATTGGAAAGTCTCCCATGGACAGTCTTTGACAATGACGCGGAACCCTTCTATGGAAGTCACGAAGCTGAGAAACTTTATCTCTGGATGACCATTGTCCGGCAGTACACAGGCCGCGAGCTGACAAATACTGATGACAAACTCAACGCAGTCATGGGCATAACCTCTGAACTTGAAACGCTGTGGCGTGATATAAATATCTATGGACTCTGGAAGAAATGGTTTATAGACCTTCTAGCTTGGCATAAACCGGATATTGGAAGAGAAGAAAGACGAAATCTCAAACGAGCGCCAAGTTGGTCATGGGCATCTCTAGATGGTGCGGTCGTCTATGAAGGGCCTATCACCTCTAAAGATGCCGTAGTCAAGTCCTTGACTATGCAGATAGCAGTACTGACATGCCGTATGCTGAAAGTAAATGAAGTGAAAAAAGACAAGGCCAAAACGATAGTAGAGGGCACGGATCTCGAGGTTCCTGAGACAGAATTCCAAGAGATGGGGTTGAGTTTTGACGACGTGGAATATTTGTTGTTGGGGACCGTACAGATAGGCGCTGATACTGAGAAAGGCAAAGGGTTGCTTGTGATTGATGTTGGCGGAGGATTTTATCGGCGGATTGGACTGGCTAACTTCGAGGATATGGGGATATGGGAAGGCGTCAATCGGCGAGACATTACATTTGAGGCGAGGATTAGTACTTAGGACGGACAGTATCTAAATAAAAATTGATTGCGGTAACGCCTATGGCTTCAAGAGCTTGAGCAATTAATGCACTATCCTTGTATGAATCTTTTGGTGCCTTTGACAGTCGCTTATTCTTGTAAAGGCCNNNACAGCCCATGTGCGTACACTTAAAAGGGCGCTCTCCAAAATGGCTTCTCTCGTGGCTGACCTGGTTAATCTTCCTAGTAAATTTCTTACCACATAGACTGCAAGGAAACTCCTTTGCCCCAGTTCTGGGACGAATCGGCTCAAATGCACCTTGTTCACTGCTCTGTTCAGGATGGTAAATGCGTACATGTCTCTCCAAGTCCTTCTTGGAGGTGAAACCGATCGGGGCAGCATTACATCGTATGGAACACTGATATGGCCTATCGTGCCGGTTGTTGTGGGCTTCGCGATCCTCCTTTTTATCATAGCCCACATGAAAGTAAGCGCACAAGAGGCGTTTACACTTGAAGAGATTCGGGCCATAGTAATCCAATATCGTATCTTGGAGGCAAGCGATATCACTAGGGTTGAAGTTGGTCTCCAGTGAGGCTCTATTCTCCAACATAGCCTTCTCAATCCCTTCAATACCCACAGTGTTCCGCATGTCGAATTCATTTTTCTGATGGGTATAAATATGATTCCACAATTTGCGAAGATTTTCATAGAACGGGAGTCTTGAGAAGCTGTCGAGATAGGCTGGCTTTTCACCTAAGTCCGGGTGAATATTTTGTGTGAGATCCGCTTGATTTTGGTCCACGAATTCTTGTAATGCAGAACCAAACCTCTCACGATCAATGCTATGATCGTTGTGATAAAAGAAGTCGCCGCATTCCGAAATTACCGTATTAATGTGGCTGTGCCATTGAGAACAAGCGTAATCTTGAAAAGAAAACCAGCCAAGCTTTACTTTTTGTTGCCGCTCATTCTCGTCATAAGCTTTAGAAGCACTTATTAGACTTAGATATCTTAAACAGCGTACTGCAAGGTCACAGTGGATAGCTTGTTCATTGATTAACGGTTTTTCTGGCGGGTTTTCTGACGGATTTTGTAACGGATTTTTTGACGGATTTTGAATGAGATACCTAGCCATCGTTAGCTGAATGCGATAGAGCCAGTTCATGGANNNACGTATTGCNNNCTGCCGTGCTGTGGAATGAACAATCCTGATGTGACCACCGTCAAGTACATGCACCAGAGACCCAAGATATTTATGAGAATCCTGTCTCAGCATCTTGTTATCAAAATCCACTTTCTGCTGGTCAGGATCATAGGACAGAATCGATTGCATTTCGTGCCATTTGAGGGGACGTTTTGCGCAGACCAACCAACCGAGCAGTTGCGTTGCCATCGCCCAGTGAGCGTCTCCCTCTGGCAGGTTCAATAGCTCAGTCTTCACAATACCTAAAAGCTTCTCATATCTAAATAATATTAGTCTACTCATCTTGTCCGTGGCGAAATTTGGACAGTTGCAAACNNNCATCTGGGAGAGCTTCTTGGGTGCCATTTCTTCTGTTAATTTCTCCAAAAGATTCTCTTTCGTCATCTGATGTAGAAGATACTCAATGGCCAAATGGGCATAGAGAAACATATCTACTTG
>JARWZN010000005.1:849602-862699 GCA_030015385.1 Trichoderma sp. BMH-0061
GTATACGCTGCGATAATAGATGTCAGTCACAGGAGTNNNCTGCAAGAACGAACCTTCGCTTCTTCGACAGACAATACTTTCAATCTGCTGTTTGTCGCTTTCAGAAAGATTGAAGCCGCTGCTTGTCGTGCTTCCTTTAGAAAAATCTGGTATCCTCTTCTTCACATAGTTTCTGATGTCTTCTGCATTGTCCGTCGCCTTGAGTTTGACACATGCATCACCCTCTGGCATGATGTCGGCTTTGGATAGTTCTGAAATTTGTTGACTCATAAATAGCACCCTCAATCGCCCCTGCTTGATGTTGTCACAGTTAGTAATCTGATCCATGAAGAAGCTTGCAGCTCTACGCGCTTCTACGATTTCGCACTCGTCTATTCCATCAATGACGATATACTGCCGAGTATTATACTCAAAGAAAGCCTTGATGAGAAATTCTGCCGTTGCGACATCCGTGAGAAGCCCGCTTGAGTCGATGTTTTCCTTGCACAGAGGTAAAAGATATTCAGTGGCTTCAACCATTTGGTGCAAAACTCCTTTGAGAATGTCAAGGTAAGTGCGATGATCGGTGTCTTCTTCTTCGCAATAGAAATAGCATATCTTGCTCTCTTTCGGAATTGCATTTCTCTTCTTTTCCGTGCGTAAGTCCCCTAACTCGTCTATTATCAGCGACGAGAGGATCGTTTTACCTAGACAACANNNGCTTACGATATCNNNATTNNNTGAGACAAGACTATTACCAAATCCTCTACTCCCTTGGAGCCAGATGGCGGAATTGGGTGGCGGATCCTCAGTCATCCAATCAGTGACTTCACTGTATTTCTTGAATAGCCAACGGCCAGTATCAGGACATATTCTCGCATCCTGAAATTTCTTGTGAAGTAGCGGCATCTTTTTTGAGGCCGATATCCAAGCCAAAACTTTCTTTTTTGTCTTAGTTTCCTCATCTTTTTGTTTTTCTTCGAAATTTTCCCATGACTTTTTCACATTTTGGGGATATTCTAAAAACATCCTCCTAAGATTCTGCCAGTTTTGACTGCCGTTCTGCCAGGACTCCACGGGCGGTAATTCGGCATCCACGTCCACCGTAGCTTGAGGATTCCAAAAAGATGACCCCTTCTCCTTGATAAATTTCCAATGGTTTTCCAAGGAAGCTGCTACATGNATCAAAAGTATCGTNNNAAGATTTCCAGGTGGATTTGTATATTTTCTGGAATACTGAAAGATTTGTTAGCCCCTGCAATATTATCGTTGCCTAAAAATTAATCTTACAAGTAGACCGGAGAGAGAAAAGCTTATATGCGCGCTGGTGGAAGGTAAGAACATCTCGATATATGTGCACTAAAACTGTTGTGCAATCGGGTATCGAGATGAAGAGCTGTACATACTCGTACAATAATGGAAGTTTCTCTCCTATCTTCTCATATACATCTAGTAAGTTGTCCAATTCTCGATCCGTGCGATCTGTAAACTATACGTTGTATAGTGTTAGCTCGGTGCGTCTGTACAACCACAGAATTGCTGGATTCATATTTACCTTCAAAAGAAATCGAGTAGGTCCCCAGACGCATCCCATCAGTTTTACGACATGTTGTTGATCGAACTTGAGTTTAACCATCACCTTCTCAAAATGTTCCATACCGGTGAGAAATAACTCTACTCGTTTCATGTTCATCATATTTTTGGTCGATTCTCGCCTGGATTGGATATTGTTGATGTCTTGTAGCACGTCATCATAACTGCTTGATTGAAATAGTTCTTTTTGTTCAATATCTGTGACTTCTGCGATGAATTTGTCTACAATGCCGAGCATCTCATTCGGGTCCATTGTTTGATCTTGCTACACTGGTAAAAGTGCTGATTGATGCAGTTTAGGGTTATCAAGAATACATTAAACAAAGGACTCTTGGCTTGGAGATTTTCATGATGTGGAACTTCCTGAGTTGTTGGGGTTGGGCTGCAAATCTCGGTCAGGCTGAATGAGGCAGCAACTAGGCAGCGACAAGAGATGGACGCGCACTGCATGAGTGTTTACAAATACTGCCTGCGCCTTGCTAGTTTCTCTTTTCATTGGATAAAAATTGTAGGCTCCCGCTTCTGTTATCATTGTACTCAGCCTCCCTATTATCCTTATAACAAACGAGAAATTGAGAAAGCGCGACGAATTTTGAATACGGAAAAGCGTATGCAGTTACGCCAGCCATTCAGAATTCGCCTATTTATCCTTTAATTTTATGGCTTGTCCAACTTTGAGTGGTGGCAAATATCAGACATTTATGTCTCCGTACGTTTGCGCAGACCATAGAGTTCTCACTGCCGTTACCGAGATTAGAATCGCTGTGAAATGAGCGACCCTTGCTGTAAAATGAGCACGCCTTCTGCAGGATTCAAGGCAGCAGTACCAAGGCACACCCACAAATGAATACAAGCATATGTTGCTGAATGTAGGAGTTATAAGCGAGGATTGGATCCACACATAGTTTATGGTTGGAGATTTTGGGAAACACTTTGCGGCCATTGCATCATATCTAATACTCTAAATAATAGTTAATCTATGTTTATATTTATTTCACACCGTTAATTGATCCTATGGTGTCCGTGTGATCGCCAATTCTAACGCCTTCGCTATGTCAATTAGTCATTATTATAATTACTCTGTAGGCTCACCAATTGCCTTCTGAACAGCATACATGCTTTCCGGCCACCACGGCTCCCCCGTCTCTATGGATTCGGTCATCCACCCTTGAGTTTCCATGAATGAGAGTATCCGCCCGAGCTCCCACTGTCCAATGGTGCCAATCCACCACACCCCGTCTAGGAGCATGGCGAGGACCAGCCAGTGGGCAAAGATACTCATTGCTAGTTGTTGTGCTTGTCCAAGTGGTACTGCATTATTGGAGCAAGCGGAGTCATTTTGCTGTCCCGGTACTGGTATATAGTCCAGGGCTGATTGGACAAGTTGAAGATATTCGAGTGGCACGCGGCTCAGGAAAGTCATAATTGTCCGTCTTAACATCCTCGTTGGCGTAACGGAGATGACGTGGGCTATGTACTTCCTCAGCCATGGAGAGGCATTTTCGAGTTTCCCAAGGTGGGAAGTCGATGGAACAGGTGTCGATTGAGAGGATTCAGAGATTGACTCGTCGCTGGCAAATACTGTATTGAAAAGGTTATCCAGAAGTTCAACAGCTGTAAGGCATGCTTGAAGCCCTGAATCCGGATTTTTCGGTGCGTGGAAGTTTGAGTCATACTGGCCAATCCAGACTGCCTGAGCGTGTGCTGTGAGCTTTTCCATGGCAGCCCCGTATGTCGCAGATACAATTGGTAGCAGCAGCTTCTTCGTCCCTTCTGATGGGCCATCTTCAGGGTTGAGTAGATTATCGCCCATCAGGGGGGTTGTCGGAAAAGTAGCATCGTCATTTGCAACTGAATGTGGGCTCGGCAGATCATTTTCCAACTCGTTGTTTCCACTGTTTAGCAGCCCAACGTAGGCTACATACGCGGCCCGAATGGAGGTTATCCACTGTGATTGCAACGGCAGCATCTCGTTGGATAATATGATCCCGCAGCGGACAGCTTTCTTTGTTAACATTACCCGAACGCAGTGGCCAGATAACGAATATAGCACCATCAACGCAGCATTGGCCAGGACAGTATCAAAGTGACCGCCATAAAGAGCTCCCTGCATCTGATGAAGTGAAGACCTATGGTGCTCGTCTGCTAGAGCAAGAAGCCTTTTCATATCGTCTATTCTCTCGAAGGGGGCTGATGAACCTTTCAAAATGTCGTAACACTTGCAGACTGCCGAGAGTGCAAGTACTGAGCCCATGACTGGTCTGCTGCCGAACGCAAGATTCGGCATTCCAACGTGGAGAGCGTATAATTCTTCTGCATTGAAGGGGATGACGCGGCTGGTATGTGATATGTAGTGACTTAACAGCTCCAAGTCCTCAGAATTCAAAGCGTGATATGGCTGGAGCATCTGCGGTACCACGGAGGCATCATATGGCAATGTGCGGGCGATGCCTGAATCACCAGAACATGTGTCATCGGAATTTATTTCGGAGCTGCTTGGGCTGGGCTCGGCGAGATTTAAATATCCCAAGTCTGGGATTTCAGGGATTGGAGAGATTGGAGAGTCTTGTTCAGGGCTGAGAGCATTCGAGTCTGTAGGGAAGCGTTCGTTTTGGGTAGTGTAACGGCAACAGTGATTCCGCTTCTGGCAGCGAGAACAGACGGGACGAACTTCATCGCACTGATTGCGCTGNNNGCAAATATCTCCAGCTTCTCCATATTGAATCAAAACTTTAAACGCACTTTTTTTCTCNTGCTGTTTGCATCTTATACAGCCCTTTCTAGATTTTTCATGCGACCGACGCTGTTTAAACTCCTTTGCAGTGTGAATGAGAATTGTGGACATTTTGGCTGAAATTGTCTTTTAAGCTTGTTGCTATGGAACTCTTCGTGCAAGATTCATGAGAGACCACTTTATTTAAATATTTAACGGTAATCCGGAGACATAGTTACGCTAAGCATGCGACGGCGCTTGCAGCAACAAAGTAACACACCATCCCTTTTTCGGGCTGTATTTGGAATTCGGTATGTGTCAGAAACTTAAGGCAGAAATGGAAGGTTTCTTGTTTATTCCCGCGCATTTCTCTTTTCGAGTCTGCTGATAAGTGCCGAGACGATAGTATGTCATAATCTCACCCATGCATTCAGCGTTAGCATGAATCCTATACTTCATTTCAAGGCTCCCAATTGAGATTATTTGTCAAGCTGGTGACGCAGCAAATAGTGAAGGCCCAGGGCTGTGCATTCTAGCCTGGTTTCTAGTGGGATTAGCGGTGTGTTCGCGTTTACGAATCCCGTTGCAAATGCGAACCCCGTTACAAAAATCGCGGCCTTGCCCTGCCGCGACGAACCATAGTCACCCTGATCAAGTGAATGATCATATATCGCCGACTGTAGCGGGCCCCTTTTTCGAAGTTGTGAGCCTGGAAGGTTTAGGCTAACAGTTAAGGCCTGTAACTTCAACTGCTTAATAGTGGAGAGAGTTACGTGTTCGATCTTAATAATAAACATACAACTAGTCTGTTGTAGAGAAGAAACTCCGCAAACATGATTGGCCGGAGTTAGTATAAGAGAGCGAGCCGATATGAGAGCAGCCTGTAAGCGTCTAGAAAGGCGAGTCATCAAGAATGCGGTCTAGGAGAGCTTCTAAAAAGTGCACTAGTTCTAACCAATTCAACTCTCAGGAACAGATCTACGATATGAGTAACATTGATTCCGGCAAGGAGTACCCCGTTGTAAGGAGAAAAGCAACTTGTCGAAGTACACAAGCCACCAAGCACTTCAATGAAGAGAAGAAGGTTGATTCTATTGTTCAACTATCGCACGCGTATCCCGGGTCGAGAAGGATCCCGAAGAATGCCGGACTGATCCCCTGCCAACTGGACACTAGGTTGGGTACTGTACACGTAGGCCTTCCTATGTTCTCCGTATTTCTGACCCAATCATTAACCTTCCTTTATGGTGTTTAATAATTGTTTTCAATCAACTATCTCGCATTCCTTGTATCAAGACAAACTTGCATTCTGCGGCTAGTTAGAGGAGGATGTAAACCAAGACAAGGATCACGTATGACCAATTGAAACTATATCTGAGGGAGGAACAAGTGGAAACTATGATAACAAACTCCTTGTATGTCTATTCCGCTTTTTACAACCAATTTCAATATAGCGCATCACTGAAACACCATATATAACTGTTTTGAATTACTAAAGTTTGTCGGTCCTTCAGACGTTGTATTGCGTGTGGGGAGTTTTGGTTCTGACGGGGAAGAGATTGCGGCACTAAAGCGCGCGAATCGCAGCCCCTGTCCCTTTCCCGAAATCCTTCTCAACTAAGTGCCTAGTGGTTCCCGCAATTCTAGGCATCTTTCTAGAATCTTGTAAATCATCATGAAGCTCTGGCTCGAACATCTTTACCAACAGGATGAGATATCTCAAGTCGTTCATAGCATACCAGTAGGACTGATCTTAAGCAGATCATCATCCATACGATGTTTAATATGTGGATAACTATGTGGATCATCGGAGAATATGGAACATTATGGTTCTTTGAACTAGGCAAAATTGGTAGTGCATCGTTCATGCATCCAAGTGAAAGTGTCAACACCGATCTTTTCTCACCATTTTGCTGAAGTTTAGCTAACATACCTGGGGATTGGAAACATATTGACATATAAAATACTCGAGATTCCCTCTAAGCTATGGAATTAGAGTTGAGATCAGCCCAATTTACTCGCATATAATAGCGGATAATGTGATAATGATAGCTCAGGCTCGATCATGCCCTGCCGCAGCTCTCGATAATATGTGTTGGTAAAGCCGAAAGTTTCAACAAGGTATAATGCAGCTAATCTGGGGGATAAGGCAGGGCGGAATTAGTTAATCTTGAGGAACCGATCAGTCGGTATGAAGATCTAAGCTAGTTATTATCTCATATCTAGTTAATCTATCAGTCCAATGAGCGGTCACACTCAAGCTTTACCGACTGAATCCTCCAGCTTCCATGCCACTAATGGCATAACTATAATGGGGCGAGATTATGACAAGACTAACCCAGTGACGCCTTCTGGATCATTGTATTCCCGTAATAGGAGTAACATCGATTGAGTGTTGTAGCATCACAAGCATCGAAGATAGACCCTAATTATGAATTTGAAATATATCATGTTTCAGCGATTCTCTATGCAAGTGTTTGGAGCTTTACTGAGTTTTGGTCTGTGGTGGATTATTTACCAATACCAGGCTACCTGAGAGCAATATTGTAGTGTTCATAGAGTAAAATCAAGGGCAATATCATCATGATGGCGAAGAAATGGCGGAATTGAGGGATCCTCAGATGCTGTATAGACACTTCTACTTAAGAGTACAATAGCCAATTCCAACACTTGGTGTCCTGAAAGTGTAGCTTTCCATTTACAAGAAATTCTTCATCGTCTAGAATTTTGGGGAAATGGTGATAGCAAAATATTATTGTGTTCGTTTGCACAACGAATAGAACCATGCTTCTGTTGTATGCTGCTCTATCTACATCAGCAGCAAGCAGTATAGTGCAACTTGTGATCGTTAACGCACAGTGCGCGCTCTTAGCCGCCGTCGTATACTCGTATTTGCCAAATGTTACTGCGTACTAGAAGAAATTTGTTTGTGATGATTAAGTCGAGTAAATACAGAGTATCTCGCAATGCCATTGTCGACATGAAGCCGGGTACTGTACTCATACGAGTATTTGCTCAATACCGGTTACTCATCAGGTTGCATTGTCCGAGCGTATTCCTCCAGTCTCACGAGCGTATTCCACAAGCCACAGAGCGTATTCCTCCAACGCGCGTCCCCACATCGCGTCGGTAGAGGACTGGACAGTAGGATGAGAATCGTCCTAGCTTGGCAAAGAGGCGGAGTTTACGGGAGCTAGCGGATGCTGTGTCTCCATCGCATTCGACCCGTCCTTAATAACTGATCTCCACTATGCGGAGAAAGAAAGTAAACACCGGCCTGATCTCCTTACTCAAGGCACCAATATCGGTGTACGCGTGAGAACAAAACGCCAGTGTACGCTTGGAAACAAATTGCCGGGCACATCCTTGCCAAGAGTACCAGAATCAGCCTGGTGTGTTCTTCCTACTACTTACCTACGCAGTGAACATGCTCTGCTGACCCCTGGTGAATAGATGAACAGCCTCATTATGGGCGATGCGCTCGAATACGCCCTTCTGGAAGACAATTTGGAATATGCACTCCTCAGAGATGCAGATAATTTGGAATAAGCAAAGACACAGACAATTTGGAATAGGTAGAGACGCAAAAATATAGATCGAGCGTCGTATAAATACTCATCTTGCTGTAGTCGGGTTGTAAACAAACATAGGAACATCACTTCTTTGTCAACCAGCATCGTTATACCAGAGAACCATACTCGTACTCCAGCCAATCAGACAACATGCGAGGCCTTTCTTTCACCATGGCGTTAGCCAGCTTCGCTTCGGCGTTGCCTAACTATCCTATGAAGGGGCACGAATGGATTCCTGCGGGGCCAGGGGACAGTGAGTGACTCAAAAATCGCCGGTGATTCATATATATAGGTGACTAACCGCGAGAAACAGGCCGATCTCCTTGCCCTGGCCTGAATGTGCTTGCTAATCACAATTACCTTCCTCGTTCCGGAAAGAACATCGATCTGCCAAGCATTCAAGCTGCCGTCGCGGCTGCATACAACTATGCCCCTACCACTTTCGACAGCGCCTTCATACAGGCCCAAGACTGCCATTTGACGACCACAGGCAACTTTTCGACTATCAATCTGTCCGATCTGGCAAAACATGGGCATAACTGTGTCGAATTTGATGGATCTCTATCGCGAAATGACCTCTTTTTCGGAGATAATTTGCACTTTGACCCAAAGATTTGGTCGACAATGGCAAAGAGACTGGACTTGAACAAGGTTTCGCACGATCCAAAGTCCAAGTACATCACTGTAGAGCAGGCGGCCAAGGCCAGAGCTGCTCGAGTAGCGGACGCAATGAAGGCCAACCCCAATTTTACTGCATCAGACCTGGAGATAAATGGCAGCCCCGGGACGACAGCTTTGTACTTGACCACGCTGTGGGATGATACCGTGGGAGGTGCTCCTAAGGAATGGGTCAAGTCATTCTTTGGTAAGTCGCGCAAGTGGCTGCTTGTTGATACTGTCTGGAGGACTTATACTAACCACCAAACAGAATGGGAGAAGCTCCCTTTCGCTAGGCCTTTGAAGCAAAAGACTGGTGAAGATATTGGTAACATGCTTACCGCAGTTCTGGCAGTGAAGGTTTAATCATTGGCTGTCAGCAATTATACAAAGGTTGGCTGCGATGCACTTCTTGTTCCGGCTGTGAACCAAGTGCAATCAAACCGCTGCATTTGGAGAGATGTTGCGTACCTGTTAAGAGACGCAATTACATATACACGATATTGTTATCTTCTTACCCTCTTTCATTTATTATTATTACTACTTGTTTTACAATGCTTTGGAGCTTGCGCGTAAAGGATAATACAGGTTAGCATGCAGGAGAGCGAGAAACATTTTCAGTACAACATGCGATTTTTAGAACAATAGATAGTGAATACTTTGTCAATCTAGAGTTTATCAAAAAATGGAGACTTTGGGAGTTTTCTTCCGTATAGTTGAAGATGTTTTTTCCACCGAGCGGGGATGTTAAACCTGCGTGGTCTGAGTACGTTGTTTCCTGCGTCGAATTATGCCCTAATACTATTAGACCAAGTAAACCAGGACAATGGTGAAAAAATTAATAATGAACATAAGAGAGCAAGACCTCAAGCGCTCATAAATGATCAGTCTCACTTCTCTTACCCTTGAATCCAATCCCGGAGTGCGTTACTGGCGCAATCCGTGACGAAGTTCACTAGAGCCTCTATATACATGTACTCTACAGGTAGGGCGTCACATTTCGACTATGAGGAACATTAACTACTGGATAAACATGAAACTCTTTTTTCTAATTAATTCATGAGCTAAATTAATATTGTCCTAGATAGAAAGAAGTCTAATAGCGTCTGCGAGTATTGGTGTCACAACATGTTTTCGGGTAGCGTGTTAACCACAACGGCCATTACAACCCATTCCTAGAAAAGAAGTCGAAAATAAGCTGGAACCCTGCTGTAGCATTGTTGTGGAGTGGCAGCGCATGGCCAGTATTGGGCTGAAGAGCCACCTCGATTTTCGTAGCGTGGGGGTAAGTCGCGTTCAACTCTGTCATATTGGCCAAACCCCTGCAATCGCCTCGGCAGATGTAAAAGTCAAGCTCTGGCAACAGGAATTGCACAGGGGCCCTGAAGGATGGTCCGGGGTTTCCAAGCAGGGAGAAGGCAGAGGCGAACTCTCCGATCGGGACAGGCTGCTTGATGCTAATGCCATAGTCGAGCAACTCTGGTGTGAAGGCGGTTTTGGGATTGCCACCAAAGAAGATGTTTTGGATGCCATCTCTCTGGGCCACAACGTAGCCGCTTGATCGGTTGAAAGGAGGATTTCCCGTGGCGGCATATTCGACGCTGAACGATGTTGAGCCGGCGCTCGCAAGTTGGTCGGTGAACAGGTAACCCGTGATAATGGCTCCATCAGTGAGAGGGCCGTATCTAGCGATGAAGGCCGAGGTAAGGAAAGAACCGAAGCTGTGTCCGATGTGGACGACCTTATGCGGGGCTGCCAATGACTTGATTGAAGGAATGGAGGGTTTCGCATGACCCGCAAACTCATACAGGCTACCATTGCGTGCCATCAAAGTCAATTGGCGGAGGATTTCAAGCTCGACAGGTGCTTGGACCACGTCGTATGCATCCGGCTTATCAGATTGGCCGACTCCCAGACGATCATATGTGAAGATGGAGTATCCTGCTTTAAGTGCTGCTTCCACGTAGGAGTGGTTCTCCGGCTTGTACTCGGAATCCCAGTATCTAGAGTCGTAGTGCACTCCATGGGTGGCGATCTGCAGGATATTATGCTTTCCATTCTTGGTAGACTTGGGAACACAAAGCTGAGCATGGATGTTGAACGTCTCAGAAGTCGTGGTATTCTTGATGATACTACCAGGGCCGTGAATAGTAGTCCGAGTGGCATCGTAAATTGCCCAGGATACTGCTTCAATAGCGTTGTCCACTCTTGGTATGTCAAAAACGGCAGTATCTGCGGTAATAGGCAGCGGAATATCCAGCTGTTTGCAATATCCATGAGGCCTTTCGACACAGGCATTTGCTGAAACAGAAATGCCTGGTAGAAGCATTAAAGCTCCTAAGAGCAGGGTAGAGACCATTGTCTTTGAAGATGGGGATTCAGCAGGTAACCCGTTCGTAGACTTATTGGAAGGAGATGATGGATGGTTTGCAAGTAGATTGCCGACCGAAAAAACGCAAGAGAGCAAGAAAGTATAAGCTTATTTATAACAAAAAACATGAACCATACGCCAAAGGTTTTGACAAATATTTGCATTTCTCAAATCAACCTCAACCGTAAATTTTATTAAATTGCTGACATGTGGCTATGATACGCACATGTTATACGCTCTGCCATTTTGACGCTGAATGTTAGCCAATTCATACGTTGTCTGCGCTATGCACTATGAGGAGCACGCCATGCTATGAGGACACAGCAGGCTATACGCTCTTACGCTATGAGAACCAGGCTATACGCTCTTGCGCTAGATCCCACAACAAAGCGTCAGCTCAGCCTCAATCTATGCGTATAACTTAAAAGCAACTGCATTGCAATCCTTTGGTCCTTTTGCAATTCCGGTTTAGGCCAAACGCCGATTTGATCAGTCAGCTGTTTGCGCCTTTCATACGACTAAATGTGATGCTGAAGATGCGCCTTAGAGAGTAATGGTAGGCATGTCATCTTCTTATCTCTGATTCACACAACCAGTCCGACATTTGCAATACCTGAAGAATAATTGGTTTCGTGAGTTCGCAGTTCAAATGACGAGACGGTTAGTTCAGATACGCCTACCTCAGGATTTAATATATTTTATAGGATGATACATCTACTGCGGTATCAGAATAGCCGTCATTTATACGGCACCAAGAATTAAGAAACTCAGGCCTTGCTCAGGAGTTGCTCAAGGGCCACCCATGCCCAAGCGACGTCAGCGGAGCTATCTCAATTGAGCAGGGAAATTCCCAATGCCAAGATCTGAGTAGTGAATTCGGAGCATATGACAACTATTCCCTGCTTACTGGTCTGATCTAGTTAGGCACCCACGATCAGAAAGATCGGGATGACAAATTGTTGAAGACAATATCGGCCAGGCTTTCAGCGGGGCAATTAGTTACTGACATCAGAGTCTGAAGAGCAATAAGACTCTGCTTGCGAAGCAACACTTGCCTGCTTATTAGGCTTATAAATGATCATCGTAGTAAATAAGGGTGCGTTAATGACTTGCATTATGTATTCATTAATTGAGCTGAGAAATTCATGTCATCTCTAAACGACTATTTGCATGACAAAGATGTGGAAGCTGCCACGAACATGCGCGAGCTTCGCTCATATCATCTATCCACTGCTAATGAGCCTCTCGCCTTCAATAGACATACCAAATCAGCTTAGAATACAAGTGCACGTGGTTAGACTATCTAAGAGGCAAGAGTTGGCATATTACGGAGGCTACATCTAGTTATCACGTATATCCTCGGTGATGAGTACTCAAGGCAGGCGCGCCCATGAAACAATTTATGTCTTAACTCTAGGTATGCTATAATAAGTTTAACACGATGATGCTTAGATTTTTTTGACAGGTTACATTGTCAGGGATATTAATTACACCGTATATGACGGTATTAAACATGCCGTCGGTATTCAAGAGCGATAAATATGTAATAATTTGTATGCAATAAGTGGAGTTGTTCGTAATCTAGAGAGCGAGTGCGCTTCTATAACCAACCCCTAACCAGTAGCCAGTAGCTGCAGCTATTAAAAGCGCTGGTAATACTGAGTTACTTAGTGTCTATACAGTCGAGTACTAAACAATATATAGAGCGCCAATAATTGACACATGGATTCGTAGACGACCCAAACTTGCTACTTCAAGTCAAGAAAAACCTCTATTCAATTGAACATGGCAATTGTCGGCGAGGGAAACGCAATCTCGCCGGAATTCCACAGGAAGCTTTACTTTACCGGCATCCCCGACCCTAGTGGCAGAAATGGTCATATTATAGAATAACCATGTTTTCAAGTCTTTTAGTCTAATGTACCGAGGTAGTGAGATATTGATTAGGAAGGTCAATCAAAGAAAATGAAAGCCCACCACAACATTTCTCATGATATAAATATGATCTTTATTCTCCTCTAGTTTGCCAACATATCTGTTTAAACTAATTACGCTTAACAAGCTCGAATCATCCAATTCCGCAAAAATGCCGTTGTCACTTCGCATCCTGGGCTCTGCTGCTCTTATGGCAGTCGCAGCCTCTTGCAAGCAGCTCATTCTGAACGTTGGTCTGCCCTTTNNNCTTGAAATATCGAATTGCATTTTAATCCAC
>JARWZN010000005.1:862705-943544 GCA_030015385.1 Trichoderma sp. BMH-0061
TTTGATGACCTCGCCATATCAAACGACAACGGGTGTGGTAATTTCACCTTCGGAGAGTTTTCCGTCTATCATGTGAGTTATCCTTCAATTTATTCATTGTTTCAATCAAAGCTGACACGTTCTGATATCGCTGTTTCAGATGCTTTTGGCACTTCTAGGGTTTTCAATGCTACGAAAACTCCATCTTGCAACTCTGTCTTAGACGAGGATATAAGTTTAGCCTTGTTTGGTCGAGCGCCTTCACCTTCCAACGCGTTATTTATCAGCGCACTGCTTGATGCCCAGATTGTCACTGCTAATCCAAATACAATATTGGTAAACGAGGCATCGTTTGATATATTGCCCGTCTTTTCAGAAGCTGAGGTAAATCGCATTTATCAAGCTCCAGGCCAAGACNNNGCTAACCTATCTCAACATAATTTGAGCAATGTAACTGTTGAAGTTTTTACTCTGTTTTCAGATTTTGCCGATGTCGAGATTCGCCATGGGTTTACATTCCACACTGCAACCGATGGATGGGGTCCCTATCACGTCAGTGTTTCTTCAAATGGCGTCGAGTATCGATTTCTTGAGGTTGACGTAGTGCTTCCGGATGAGGATCCCCAGCAGGGAGGATTATCTCCCGCCTTCTTCGTTGATAACCTTGTTTTGGAGAGTACAGAGTGATGCTGTCTGGGAAAGTGAAGCTAGCACTACCAACATATAGTAGTAAGCGCAAGATATCACAGAATGGATAACCAACTTTATCTTTAGCTATAAGAAGTTTAGTTGACAGTTATGGATAGCCCTAATGAGATTACAAAGCCCAGTTGCTTAGAAATACATTTATCATAATATCACGGTCTTAGTTAAGTGTCCATAAAGGAGAGGTAAAAACTCTGAAATATGTACAAAATGGAGATCTGAACATATATTGGTCAGGGAGCGACTGATAAGCCGCATATCTTCGCACGCTCTACTCGACGATTAAGCGCCTGTAAGCCATTAAGAATCACTGGACTTTAAGGAATTCGAAGATTTCCAGAGTACTATTCTTTACCTACCATGTTTGTCAATATGTCTTGCATGGTTGAAGCAAATCTACAAAGCAAATATGTAATTGGTAGAAATCAGGCACTATCGACCTTTATAAGTTATTTGGGCACGAGTCGAACAATGGCGGTTGGTTTGGAATATACGCTAGATACAGCAACTCTGAGAGGTCCCGGTCGATTGATGCGTACGCTATGTGGGAGATGACGACCAACAAGTACTACGAGCCATCAGATCACTCATTCCGAAGTCAACCCTGGCCAGGTTGCTCACCCCAGCGACGGTCAGCAGAGGCTTGAATTCGGCATGCCACCACGTTGGAGACACCAGCGGCTGGGGTAAGTTGCAGTTTGATTGGGACTACTGAAAATAATAAAGTAATCTTTATGCTTCCATTTTACTTTCGGTGAGGCCCATTATTCTCATTCAGTTATAGCCCTGTTCATCTCCATTACTCGGTAGGATAAGGATATGCAGTACAAGTGGTATAGTAGAGAGATTGATAAATGGTAGTAAGGCCTGTTGTTTGTACTATTTTGGAATCGCAACTGTTTTCATTGTAATTCTAAGTATGGAGGGCCCAGCCAGTATTTATGCGCTGATAGGTACAGTACCAGATACATCAAACCGGCATTCGCTCAAACTGGCATTCGCTCGCATATTTATCTTGAGGACGGAAAACTCTAATCCTAACACGCGAGTGGTTCATTCGAATAATATGGCAACTATTCCCCTGTCTACTAGCCTGATCTAGCTAATCCGGTAGAGTCTACCATGGGATGACAAATTAGAAACGACCACATGCCTGCCGTCGGTGAAACTTTCTGCGGGGCCTTCGGTGGCCAGCGTAGCAGTCCGAAGAATGGGCAAGTTTTCACTTGCGAGGCAACACTTCAATATATATTAGGCTTACAAATATCTTTCTTAAATGAGTGCAGTGGAGTACTCTATTGCCCATGTTTATAGATATTACTACTCATTGGCAACTATTTGCATGTAAAGTGTCTGAGCTATACCATCGACCGAGAATGTATGCATGTACTTAGAGAGACAGGCAATTAAGTATCATGTCTCAAGACTATACTAGCACCCGAGGATATGAAGTACTATTGAGAAGAAGCTAAGTATGGTTTATTTTAATAAAGCTAATAGTCCATAATGTTTGCATCCTAGATGGCAAATGCGTTCTTACATCTGCTTTAGTAGTACTGGATCAAGTATAAACTGACTGCTATATGGCTAATTACGTGACATCAGGTAAAATACTTCCCTTTTTCCAAAAAGATCATGGGACTGGGAGATAAGCACAAAATATGCACCAAAGCAATTTAAACGTGGAGAAGCCCACACACCCCCGATCCAGACACTGGTCGCTTCGACCATAATCCCGTCTCGCGGTACTTCTCCCGATTCATGAATTAATAATAGAGTGCATGACACCCGACAAGTAATGATTCCACATTGTCTAATTGAAGATACGATGTGGGATATGGGATTGAAAGTGATCTAGCGCGTAACAATAGCGCTGCTGCTGCCATTGGCGTTGGAAATCCCCCTTTCCAACTGCCGTAAGTTTCCCAACTACCCCAAGTCAATCACGATTAGTTTAATTCTGAAGCTGCTAAACACTTTCATTGCTATTGCCTTGGAATATTGTCGTCTGCTGATGAGATGGACGCAAAAGACATGGCTAAGCTAGGCTCAGCGCGAGCAGTGGCGATCTCGGCATCTATTATCGCTACACAGCTTGTTCAGGTTCGTGAGAGCCAAATTATACGCCCGATTTAATCTTGCAATCATTTCTAAACAAGTTCTTAGATGATCCCATTTGGTGCCGGGATTCTCGCCTCAAGCATCATTGCCCGCGACCTCAACTCACCGAACAAGGCAAGCTGGATTGCAGCTTCGTACCCGTAGGTCCAATTCTACTTAAAAACTTGCCAATATGCATTTTTTTCGACTAATATCATCTCAAGCTTAACGCAAGGCGCTTTTGTTTTAATAGGCGGTCGTATCGGTTCTATCTATGGCCATAAAAATGTGCTTGTCGCAGCTTGTCTGTGGTGGTCAATATTCTCGTTGGGTTCAGGCTTTTCCCGCGACATCGTCGCGCTGATTGCGCTCCGAGCGCTGACTGGAGTTGGAGGCGCTTTTATGGTGCCAAATGCCATTTCATTATTAACCATCAACTTCCCTCCTGGAAGACTTCGAAACCTGAGCGTTGGCTTTTTTGGAGCAATGGCCCCTATTGGTGCTTCGATAGGCTGTGTGTTCGCGGGTCTTTTGGCTCAGTTGACGCCGTGGAAATACATGTTTTTTGGGCTGTAAGTATCGTCGAAATGCATTATCTCGCTGCAATGAGTATCTGACTTTGTTATTATAGCACCATTATGGGTGTCCTTGTGACAACACTCGTTGTGCTTGTTGTCCCCGGCGAGACTGAACCTTTGGATAAGCAGGGGCGTGTTGACTACATTGGGTGCTATCTTGGAGTTGGCGGGCTCATACTGTTCAATTTTGTTTGGAAGTTAGTATCTATATCTCATCCCTTTCCAAAGTCTATTCCATCTTCACAAGTTGACACTCAGCTACAGTCAAGCTCCATTCGTTGGTTGGCAGGAGCCGTATGAGTACGCTCTGCTGATCGCTGCAGTTGTCCATCTTGCCGCATTCATTCTCTGGGAAGCCCGGTATGCAGCTGACCCAATCTTGCCCCTCGATATATGGACAGCAAAATCGATCAGCCCGATGTTGTTGGCATCATTCATTTCGTTCATGGCAGTCGGCATCTTGGTATGGTATTGCAATACATGGAATGTGAATCTACGAGGATACTCGACTTTGCTCTGTGCTGCTACTTTTGTTCCGCTGGCGATCGGAGGAACGACAGCAGCCATAGTCAGCGGCTTGGTCGTACCACTCCTAGATGCCCAATACATCTTGGTGATAGGCAGTGCGTGTACCATGGTTGCGTGCATTCTTGCTGCAACAATGCCTGACAAGCAGTCATACTGGCCGCAGATGTTTCCGGCAATCACGATCCTTAGTTACGGGCCCGACTTTCTCTTCGCAGCGTCACAGATCATTGCAAGCAATACTGTAAAGAAACATCAACAGGGAATTGCCGGTTCTTTGATCGGCACTCTGGTAGCCTATGGCCAAAGCACAGGTATTGGATTCGCCGGTACTGTCGAAGCTTATACCAATAACCACGGCGCCAATATTGGGGATGGATATCGACATGCCCTGTATCTGGGAATTGGACTGGCTGGACTATCAATTATTGTCGCTATACTTTTTATTCGCATCCCAAAAGACACTCGCGATGGATGGGGTGATGAGGAGATAACTGTGATGGGAGATCTGTCTGATCAAAGCGAACAGAACAAAGCTGATGAGAGCTTAGATTCCCAGAACAAACAACTACAAGTATAGGAATAATAGCTAGGAACATTCTTTTAGCTATTGTTTCTACAGCTACTACTAAAACACTGGTATGGTCCTCCATATCAAGCTCGTCTCATACATTACCACAGGGGCGGCTTTTTAATTTAGAAACGACGAATGACGCCCACTATCACGGTTGTCGATAAAATTAGTTTATTTGAGATTTATCCTTCTCTAATTAGTTGCTTATAGAATTTTGTACATTTCTAAACTTAGTTAAGTGTAAAAGCCTGACACAAGTAATCATACAGTCTCTAAAGATAATACGTATGCTGGAAGCAAAAGTACTGTTCCACATGTAATTCTCAGTAAACACGGCTCTAGAAAATATGGTGTAAGAGGCTATTCTTCTCTACTAAACTTCTACCCATGCCAAGCTCATCTATCTGTACATAATCTACAAACAATACCCACGGACGTGAAAGGGGATACCAAAGTATTTGCAAGATAATTAATCACTGGCAACTATATAAGGAAGTCATAGAAATGTAATTCCAAGCTCCCTAGATACTTCACGCTAATTGGCTACGAAGCCCTAGCTGGAAACAAGAAGTCGAAGGAATTAAGACATCCCACATCCCACACGGAGTAAACATGCTGATAAATCACCAAGAAAGTGTTTTAAAAAGAAGCAGTTGCTCCTATATTCATGACCTTGAAGCCAAGAATATGCCCCATATTTCAAGGTCACACCAGTCTGCTTGCTAATTATTCGCGGATTGTTGCCGGCAAGCACTATGAGCCAATCAACTCCACGGAATGCAAACAAGCTCCCCACAAAGCGACACAAAGCGGCGCAAAGCGGCTCAAGAGAAGAAGATCCCACAAGGTCCGGGGTTGTGTGCTCCGGAGCGATCCGCAGAGCTCCGATGTGTGTCCGACGTGTTGACCTCCAATCATTGTTGGTTGAGTCTCTTTATTTCCGTTTCGAAAAATCTCTTTCATTCCAATTCCGAAAGGACGATGTACCTTACGCTTTGAAATCAGGAAAACACACTGTTTTCTGATACAACGTCTCTCGGTGGAGTAGCTCAAGTTGCAACTAATCCTCCGCATCCCTGGTTTACGTGTAGGCAACCAACGGGTGGGACAAATTGGGCATAGTTGTTGTACATGCAAACATGAAGGATCCGGAGATGCGCCTTTTACTATGTGCGATGTGGGTAGAGGGAAGTACATATCGTGGAGATCTCGAAGGATATAAAATCCAAGCTTCCCAACTCTCCGAAGAGCTCCCTAACACTTCTCTCACCACAATTCCAGGACCAACAACTTGACTAAACACAGTCTTGAGTATTATTATTAACAGATAAACACCCGGTCACAATGTCTATGCCAAACCCCACCGCCAAATACCACAACAACCCTACACCTGTGGTTGATCCTACGCAAAAGCATCTTTCGGTAGCTGGCAAGACCGTTCTCGTCACAGGAGGTGGCACAGCAATTGGAGCTGCAACTGTGGAA
This sequence comes from Trichoderma sp. BMH-0061, assembly GCA_030015385.1. Classification (NCBI taxonomy): domain Eukaryota; kingdom Fungi; phylum Ascomycota; class Sordariomycetes; order Hypocreales; family Hypocreaceae; genus Trichoderma; species Trichoderma sp. BMH-0061. The sequence continues at coordinate 868,652 of JARWZN010000005.1, forward strand.
GCCTTTGCAAAGGCCAAGGCTGACCACGTCTTTTTCGTTGGAAGACGACTCAATCTTCTTCAGATTGTTGAGCAACGGGTCATTGGCACCTTCAAATTCCTTTGTAGGCCTTAAACTAATGCATCGCAGCTCTCGAAACTGTACCCGCAGACCAAATTCCACGCCCTCCAAACTGACATTTCCAAGGAGGATGAAGTCAAGGCTCTGTTCGAAACTATCAACAAGACCAGCTTTCTCGACATCTTAGTCGCCAACGCGGCGTACCTCTCTTCGCCTGGTTTACTCCACACTACCGAAACAGGCGAATGGTGGAAAGGATATGAGATCAACGTCCTGGGTACCTATCTTCTCGGCAAATATTTCATCAACCAGTCGAAGCCAGCTAGAGGGAAGCCTGTGTTCATTGGTGTGAACACTGGCGCAATCAACGTCGGTCCCGGTTTCTCCAGCCCCATGAGCGGCTATGTGTCCTCCAAGATGGCTACTGCCTCAGTGGTAGAGTTCCTCCAGCAGGAGAACCCCAACATCAAGGCGTTCAATGTTAGCCCTGGCATGGTTCAGAGCGAGATCGCCGACAAGGCCAATACGCCTCAGTTCCCGCCAACGGACTCACCCGAGTTGATGGCCAACTTTGCAGTCTGGCTTGCTAGCCCCGAATCAGACTTCCTCGCCGGTCGTTTTATCTGGGCCAATTGGGACGTGGAAGGATTGCTTGCGGCCAAAGAGAAGATCCTGGCGAACCCGGGACAATTGAAGCTAAATATCGACGGCTGGGAGAGCAACTTTGCTGCCCTCAAGTAAATAGATACAGGAGATCATTTACTCTGTTTCTGTGTTATATATGGATCTCCCTTGATAGAGCGAAGAACAATCTCAAACATATTTTGTCAGTATCTTACGATATCTTATGGTCACCAACGAACTATTCCCTTCTAGATCTCAATTATTACATGTTGTCTATCGAGAGTCCAGCTCACCATCAGCACAGCATTTGAGCTTTGTTATTGTGTTGCTATATGAAAAGAAATAGGGTAGGCCGGCAAGTATTAGCCACCTCCAATCCACCGGTGCTACCCCAAAGTTATGATACGTGCCGCTGCTACAAGACGTTAGTAATGCACATACGTGCATTCACGCTCGTGTTTACGTCTGTTTAATGAACACAATGGAACAATGGCTTCAATAGTGGCCAAATTTCTCCAAGCATCGGTTTTCAGGGACTCCCCTCGCCATCGTTCACCAAATTGTGGTGGTGACGCATTGATGCCCGGCTTGGAACCTATGGGGGCACACCAACGGAACGCAAGGCTCTCCCTTGCATCGGAAAAACAAATGTAGCATGTACAATTTGATTGGTACAGTAGTCGCCTTACTTTTTTTGCAAAAGCCTTAATTTTTACGGAAGACAGTTGGGCAGCAGTTAGCCACAACCATCTTGTGCACCGGACCTTGGCGTCTTTCAAGCTCTCCATCAGCAATTCTTTCCTTTGCAAACACAAGTCCTACGCAGAAGATAGTCTTCCATCACTTGAATCAACCATGGCACCTTTCCCTATCTACTCGAGTCATGGCTTAGAGAGCCTGGCTCACCTGTTCCATACACTGATTGAGTGGCTCTCTCAGCCTCGTGAGTTCCGACCGGACCCTCGCTCGATAGAATGCNNNCGGGGACGAAAGACATCCTTGCCATTATTATGGCATGGGCCATCACGTTTACGGCAATCTGTACCCNNNTTCTCTGCTNNNTTCGGCCCAGTTGGGATTGGTGCAGGTATGTGGTCATCTCTCCTTCAAGGATACCCAAGAAATGCGGTGTACAGTCAGCTAACAGACATCGGAACACTCGCTGCTGCATTTCAGTCGTACATGTATGGAGCCTTTACCCCAGCCGGGGGGATCTTTGCGACTCTAACCAGCATGGCGATGCTGGGTACTTTGATGCCACCCGCAGCTATTCTGGCTGCTGTTATTGCCACAGGAGCGGCGATACTTGTATGGGTCTTGGGGATTGGGCGATCATGATTGTAGGGCTTGGGCTTCACAATCTTGGATGCTGGCTTGTCAGTCAGTTCTCAGGTGCTTCAAACCAAAGAAGCTTTCTAACTTTCAGCAAACTACGGAGTATATCGGCAGCTTTCAACTAACTACGGGGTATCTCGGCCCGTTCTGAGCCATGTTGAAAGTAGGCAAGCTGGCCTAATATTCCGATGGGTTGCCTATTACAGAAGGCCGTTGTGCTTACACACCACACCGCTGGGCTCGAAGCTGATACTATTGTTTGCGAATATATACTGTACGTTATCATTGCGGATCTACGGTACGGTGTCTGGATTGCAGTAATGTTAAAAATAGAAAAAAATATTCCCCCGTCCTTGCGATTTCGGCTGAATTGCCGGGTGAATGAGCATAATATGTCTTACTCAAAGGGTAACGTACCCTACAGCATCTTGTATACATACAGCAGCAGGGGGCCGTCAAGCTTGAATAAGAGCATGAAATGATTCTGACAGTGGGTCTAGCGGTAGCCCTTTCGAAGAATTAGTCCTATTTCATGCGCTCATCTACCAACTCCCGGGCTCAAGATGGAGAGAATAATGCACCCGAATACTTTGTAATCTTCTTGTTTATTGGGTCCTATCTTCCTAATTCTGCTGCGGGATAATAAATTCGCCGCTTACTCTCAGCCAAACGGGCGTAGTTGAGCTCATCGGCACCAAAATCCGGGGGTATACCAGGGGGATCGAAGTTGTCCCGATGCCAGCGAGGTGCAAGGGACGATCGCCGGCGCTATCATGGGGCTGTCAGCATACTACATTCTAGACACTTGTGGACTTTGTAGTTAATCAATTGCCCGAAAAGAGAAACTTTCACGAAAATACCGGCTGCCTATGCGCAGAGCACGTGGATACTGCTGAGAATGATTGAGTACTCATACTAAGTGAGATGGTGTATGACAAAACATTGGCTTATACAAGAAATGCGGAGATGATCAATATCTGAAGTTATGATGAATGGATATAAATACAGTGATGCTTTCCTCTTCATCTCAAGAGTCGTATCCTCATCACTCCCATTCACATCATCATCACAAGTACCAACAGCAAGCAGTTCTTTTTACTTTACCAAGGAATCCGCCTATCATGAAGGCGCAGGCAACCATCGCGCTGGTCGCCGGCCTTTTGGCGAACGCCGTAACCGCTCAAACATCTTTGGGCGAATTGTCTTTTGGAGCGCCCCAGTGCGGTGATGGCAAACTAAGCGGCATCAACGCCGCCGACTGCAACACGGCAGTTGCTCAATTGCTCGGCGCACACTGTTCCGGAGGTGTCTGCAGCATCCCCGCCGCAACAGGCGGTGCTTCAGAGTCGGCCATCTCTGTATTGGTTGGAAAATGTGAGGCCTTCATTGGTGCCTTTGCAGATGGAAAGGCTGTCACTTTCAACGAAGATTCGGTGCAACAGGCGTTTCCCGGCTTCATTTCTCAATGCCTTGCTACCTCTGGTGGCTTTGGCAGTCCACTCTTGATCAGCACTGACGGAGTCATCCGCCTGGTTATTTCCAACGGAGAGAGTGGTGGTGGTTAAAGGCGTGGGCATGGATACATAAATAGAACGTACGGGGAAGCATCAGGTATAAGCGGTTACAATATAGCTAGAGAGAGAGCATACAAAGTAAAATATATTGTTTTACTATCTCACACCTTGAGATTCTTTCTGAATTAGTCAAATTTGACCAGATGCCTCAACTATCACAAAATAATTAGTGTCTGAGGGAGTATGAAGAGGCGATTGTCCGTATACAATAATTATTCTGCATGTGGCACGACTGCTTGCCGACAAGTAAGCTAAGCCTACGAGAGCTATTTCTGGTGAGATTTTAACCGCAATCCACCAATGCTACCAGGGTAGCTTTGTCCCATCGTAATTATAAAACAGGCCATTATCCTTTGGAGTAATGCCTGCAAGCACTTTCATCGAGCTTTCAGCACATTCTTCGATGGTCTGCCGGGGGACATTTGGGGCGTACGTCTTCATCCACTCTTCAATTCCGCTGCCAACCTCAGTGAAAGCGGAATAACCTAAAAAGCTTAGTTTTGTGGCATCATATAACGAAAGACGCGGATTACCTGGATGAAGCAGAACAGTGGTTATGCCCTGGTCCTTAAGGACTGCACTCCACTTGCGCACCATCCTGATACTGTCAGTGCTACTTCTTGTATTTTGCTGGAGGCANNNATAGACNNNCATATTTAAAGCAGCTTTGGCGGTCGAGTATGCATTCTGCAGATTTGGCATGCTCGCGCCAAGCTCAGTTGAGCCTAACACTGACGAAATGACGAGTATCTTCTTAGCCACGCTTTTGCGAATCAATGGGACAAATTCGCGCAAGAGTAGTAGAGTGGTGGTTAGATTGAAGCTGACTTCGTCGACAAATTCCTTGACGTCACATAATGCGATTAACAGATGGACAAACTCACGGCGCGCGGGTGTAGGGAAGACAAACATATCCTCAAATGAAGTCAAGGGGTTAGGATTCACGCCTGCGTTGCTGATCAGGTTGTCTAAGCCTCCTGGTAACAGACGACTAGTCTCCTGAACGGCTCTCCGGATGCTCTCAATGTTGGTGATGTCCAGGTCGACGAGGTGCAGTTGTCCATCTCGATGCTTAGCCTTAAGCTCTTGAAGACCAGCGGAGGCTTTCGTGTTTCTCGCTGTTGCAATTACTACATTTTCCTTTTCTTTGAGCTGNNNTAGAATGTCAGTGGCTATGTTTGTGATAAAGACAGAGGAGTCAAATTGACGTACGAGCTCGGTCACAAAGCCAAGGCCCAAACCACGGCTTGAGCCAGTGACAAGATACGAAGGCATGATGTAAATATGCACTGCCACAGGTACATGGAATATATGAATTGATTCCAGCGTCCGTCTGAGTTAAGTCTCGTCAGTATAAACAGTTAACTGGTCATTTGCTGTTGCTGACCTTATTTTCACTGCGACAATTCTACTGTTTCATTATTTACATCGGTAGATGGCGCAACAAGGTCGATTTATATCATGCCAAAATGGTGTCTTTCATACCTTGTATGCGTATTCGGTTACAGATATTTCGTAACTATATTATTCAGCTGTTCCCTCGGTGTTAGCTTATAAATCACCAACGTTACGATATGGTTATTGACTAGAGGAGGTTCAACTGTGGGACGCGGTGCGGACTATCACAGGCGGGTTTGCGGAGTAGAAATCCCAATGTTAGCGCGAACACATTACTGAAGTACTATCAAGCTCCACGTAATATGCCAGGCGCTTTTCAACTAGTACTTGAGTAGAAAAGTTGCCATGCAGGACTACTGACAGGGTTAACTTCAAATACAGCTACAAAGACCACCACGTTCTCCGGGCCACCCTCACAATGCATCATTGATTCCAAATATTTTGCGGGTCTACAGAATCTACAGGTAATATATAACCATTTATCTCCCTCTTGTGTTTTGAATGACTCTCCAAACTTGTCTCAGCTGAGCTACAAAGGCTGAGTGCATTCAAGTAGGTCTATTATACATACTGACGAAAACCCTTTGGCAAATCTCAATACTTTCACCATAAGATCAACTTACCCATGGAGCCTCCAATCGTATCCTTATCTGTCAGCTCTATCAGTGCCAACTTTAGTAATATCTTTCAAATTAACTCTTGTACAATACCCTATTCTCTTTATGGGCCTAGCCAATTCTGGGGTAACACAAATTTGATGCCTAATCTGAGGATTGCCAAGAGTAAGGCTAACAACTCAGTACACGTCTACATTTATTAATCGAAATACGTGGCATAGCGAACAGTCAAGTTTCGTCTTCTGTTTTCTTCTCCAACGCAGATGGTAAGTGACCCGGAAGGAATATGGCCTCATATGACATCTTTTCCCGACATTTTGTCTCGATCAAATCTATCACTGGATCCTATTCATAGCGTCTACTACCCATTTCATGTAAACAGCAGGCCGGACACCCTGTTGCGGTTAGTTGGCGGGAGCTAGGCTCTTCCCGTAATCCAGACTCGTGGAGGACTCTTCGAACTACCTACTTAATGTTGCAATGTTGTGATCTTTGGGCACAGTCCACGCTTGCATTTCATCATAAGTGTATGGCTACAAACAATGCAAATTGATTAAAGATGTAAGTATTAATGCCCAAAAATGTAAACAACATAGCCACGCACATCAGGATGCACGCAGTCGTGTTCTGCACTAGCTGCGCTGGTCGAGCCACATGATGGCATATCAAGAGGTTTTTTAGCATCCCCACCAAGTATTCATTCTTCTTCGCCACCGGATAACAGAACTTGGGTTGAGATTCACCGGATGCTGCAATTAGCTATGAGATTCATCAGTGAAGACATCAATAGTTTCCAACACTTTTGCTCTTATCAAAGGTATGTTTTCAAATACGGCTATTTGTAGAAGTAAGTCATACTAAGCAGAAGAATGCATAACAAGAGATATGAAACAACATAGTTGCATCGTTCGCTGTTCAATGCAAGTCTTGATGGTAGGTAATTATTTGGCTAGTCGGTGTGTCTCAGATAACGTAAAAGAGGCTGCGCTACCCCTATCTACCACTAATCAGCGAAGCCGTCATTGCAGCACCGTGTCTCGCTATGCCCGTCGAACTGATGAAAAAAGTTTTCACCACTTAGACTTGCACGCTTTTCCATAATGTAGCTTGCTACGTGGAGTTATGCATAGATGCCCATTCACCACATCATGTGCCTATCGACTTGTAAATAGTTGTATTGATCCGATGCTTCGTTCTTGTGTACCTTTAGGTATAAGAGAGTGACCTCCCGTCTAGTTATCATGAAATGGAAAATAAATATCGCTACATATCTCTTGATCATCATGGTAAACGATTCAGCTTGTAAGTGTTGAGATTTCGTTTGTAGTTTCTTCTTCCTATAATACGTCATCTAACATGCACTTGTTTTAGACCCCAAGAGATCTAGTAGTGTGCAGCCGGCCAAAGAGAGGGCTACGATTGATCTTTTTTGGCAAGATCTAAAGAACGGCATGGCAGTGTTGGCGATCAAGACCTCACCAACGCAAAGCAATCAGCCAGCAACACAAAATGGCCAAGCAGAACGGCTAGACGATCAACAAGCAAGATTAAATGATCAGCCACAGCCAGCAGACAGACAATCTGGATGGAATAGCCAAAAATTCGCATCCGGAAATCTCCAAAACACAGACGATCCACGTGCCGCTATTGAGAATAACGTTGTTAAAGGCGAAAAAGCACGTCAGGACAACCAGGCTTACGGATCACGCTCTCGTATCAATGGCAATCAAGCTCATGGCGGGGGGACGGAGCAGGCAAATACGGCAGCAGCCGATGCGACGACTTACGCCTTTTCGAAAGTAAATAATTGGCTCATCGCTTCTCTCCTACTTTTCATTCTACTACAGGTTATTATAGTTTCCATCGTCTTCATCATCATACCTAAGGTTTTGAATCAACTTCATATTTTTGAATAGTACGGATATTATGGAGCTGTATTATGATCACATACTCGTCTAACACTTGAAGAGAATAAAGATCATCATATCATATATAGCCCTTGCATTGGCTGGTGGAGCATATTCTTTATTTAGACGAATATGGTGAAAATAACAATTTAAATTGTAGCATGTTCGTGATCATCAATTATCGTGAATTATTGAACAATTTATGCCTACCCCAGACTTGTTCTTCATTCTGCCCGCTTAGTTTCTCATCCTTACTATAAATTATAATTCCATGCATGCGTATTCTCTGCATTGACATCTCGAAACGAGTCCTTCCACTTACCATGGTGAAAAGAAAATGGTATTTGACTGCTCACTCTGTCCCGCTGCAACATTCCCCCTGATAAATGCGGACGTGTACTGAGTTGCATTTTTGATAATATTATATTGTCGAGCCCCCATACTGCCCAGTTTTCCTCAATGACTGTGCTCGTTGTCAGTTCAATAGATACGCCACGTAGTGCTTCATGAGGGTCAATATCTACCATGAGGTTTAATTTGTAGTCCACCTCTATCAGTCCACGCAAACTGTTCAACGGCCGCTCTAGCAACACAGGCTGCTGTTGCTGAAGCAAAGGGCTGCCACTGTTTGTTTTTGTGAGAATCCCCATAGTCGAAAACGCCTTTGACAACAAGGCTAGGTACCTCATCCCATACTCCAGCAGCTTCCATTTCCAATGCGATCACTTTTCTCTCTCCGCTAATGCGTCCCGGCCTTCTCCGGACTTCATCACCATATCGCCCGAACCAATTGCGCCGAAGAAAATGTCGGGATTTTGATGCGAAAAGTCGCTATTTTTGCATAATTGAAGTTTCTTCTCAATCCTTTTTCGGTTCACCAGATGAATTCTCTCACATCCCAGATCTTCACAGGTAGCTTGTAACGCTGAATCACAAACAGCATCTTCTGTCTCATTGCATGTGGCGCAACCCGCAACGCGATGCTTATGGAGATAACTTGCTTCATAAAGGTTGTCTTCACGCACTCCAGGATAGTGATATTTAAATCCGTATCCATTTTTGACCGAAGTCGTTTGTATATTTATAAGTAATTCGGCTGTTCTTTTCAGCAGCCTCTTCTTCGCCTCGGTCACTTGAAGTGCAGCCAGCAGGTTTCTTATCTCTTTCTGCGGCTTGCCAAGATTGTCTCTCGCGGTGCTTTTGCGCATGAATCCACTCGGATACTGTCTACCGAAGTCATACTGGATGACTTCCGTGCTAATAATGACATCGCCAAGAAGGATTTCGGCATTATTGATTCGAGGCACTGCGGCGCAGCCTCCAACCAACAGCACTAGACGCAGTCTGGTAAAGCTTGAATAAAGATTTGCAGCCGCATGAGCAGCATGAACTTTCCCCATTCCAGGGAGTAGGAGCAAAACAACATTGTGTTTGCCGATACGCCCAGTGCGATAGCTGTTCATATCCCCGGCCACTTTGCCAAAGGGATCTCCATTTTCATCCCAAAACTCCTCGATTACGAAACATACCGCTTCGAATTCGATGTTTAGGGCACATATGACGGCAACGCTGAAGTCTTCGCGTCCGGATGGCCGTCGTGAAAACATTGTAAAGAAGTTGTGTAGAAGAATGGTGGTGGCGCCCAATGAGGAGAGTTATGGTGAGACACGTCGAGATCTGCGCCTCCTCATTCAGCTCTCTAGAGACTGTGTGAGCGATATGGAGATGGCAATGGAAACCAAAAAGGCGTAGTTGCACCTTTTTTGTGATGCTGGACGAGATAAATAGCCAAGTAAAGAAACGGGTTCTGGCTTGCTCCTTGTATTTTGTCTGAGTCAAAGATGTGCTTCTGCATGCCTACGAAATACTGGCAGTTGCCTATGGCCGCGGCCTAAGGCAAGTAGCTGCATGATAATTGACAGATAATATGTTATTATGCATATTCACCACGTGAAGTCTAATAATGCTGTGTTGAAGATGATAGTCGTACGTTAGGTACAAACACGTAATTTTCTCCAATGCCACATGTAGCTCGCTTATTTGTTGTTTACTCCAAACATGCGGCGAAACCATTCTTCGCAAGTCTCATGGGGAGGCTCTACAAGCCACAGGAAGATCACAGACAAGCAGCCAAAGGTATGCATTTGGATCCGGGAGAAAAGTAAAACACGGCGCTTGAGCAATACGAAGATCAAATTTTATCACGAGCAAAGCTACGAATATCCGTCTATAAACTTCTAAATACCACAAGGTACAACACCGTGGCTGAAGAAGTCATCTCGGCATCCCCGCTTGGGCCGGTGAACATGCTCCAATGATGTCGCAACAAGATGCATGGATGAGCCACGTCACGTAATGTCTGTGGAACGAGAGTCTGCGGGAAGTGGTCGAGACCATTTTAATTTATTTCACATACGTGGTCCAGTCGCGTTATTATGTGATGAGGGTGAATGGGTCCTACCAACATAACCAGGATGTGCAGGGAGGCTACCAATGGGAAGCATAGTCCGGCACACCCCGAATCCCCCGTCCGCCTTAAAGTGAGACGCCCAATGTTATAGCACACCGAAAGCCTGCTCAGCTGAAGTCCCCGAATGAAAGAAGGCTTGCGATTTATCTTTACTAAAGGATACAGTATCATGGGTATATCTCGTATAAAATGATGCTTGTCGGCATCTGAATAACACTACAGCCCACATATCATATAGCGACTACATGCAAGAGAATACCTATACCGCACATCTTATCCCTTCATGGCTTCTTGCAGAAGTCTATCGCGAAATTCAACATGGCTTCTGGTAATATAGCAACAGATGGATCCAAACAAGTCAACACTTGGGTTCAACTTAATCTTTTCAAACAGGTCGTCCATGGGACTGCAAATGCGGCCATAAGCGTGATAGCAGCAGTGGCAGCGAGAATACGTGGCTCTTCAACAGTTAACGACTTTAATCTGTGGAGTCGTGCCTATGAGGTAGCACAAGAGCGGCAAGGCGAACTGATGAAAGACTTTATGAAGTACTTAGACACGCTACATATAACTCTCCCTCCCGGTACCAATAGAGACGTCATGGATCCTAGCTATACTGAATGCGTCGTGGACAAATTGTTTGCTATTCGGGAAGAGAATGGAATTTCTTTGTCCGTCCGGAAGGCCCACACTGAGATCCGGGAAGAGATCGAGAAGCTTGCAAAATTTCTTCTCTGGTCTGATTCCATCGTCAAGACCGCAGTGAATTCAGAACCCCATGTTGCTTTAGCATGGTCTGGTGTCTCGTTATTTCTTTTGGTAAGTCATAAGAGGTCAAAACTATGTCATGGCTGCTTTACTTACAATGATAGGCTGTCTCAAATTCCCAAGCTTACAATATTGATATGCTGAGGGACTTCAACACAATCAACGACATACAAATCTTCTGGAAGGATGTTGAAGAGGCCTATCTCGCATCACCGCATTATCACCATCTAAAAGAACCCCTGGCGCAACTATACTCTCACATAGTCGAATACCAAGCTCGGGCCATATGTCATACCTCTAAGCCACCAGTCTCCCGCACTTTTTATTCCGTGGCGGGATCAAAAACCTGGAGTGGATCGATAACCTCGGTCAAAAATATGGAACAGACCTGTCTCAGTTATATAACTGGAGGCCAACAAGCTGAAATCTATGAAATCAGTAGAAATCAATTGCTGGCGATTGAAAAGCAAGTGGTACTTCAAGAAGAGATACTTAAAGTTTTAAAAACAATAAGCAAGGTGACCTGGAGCAAAAGCTCCTTTGTGATCTAGCAAAAGTGGCCGGAGACTATCAGAGATGCAAGAACTTCCACCCACTCAGAGTCCCAGGGACCTGTGAGTGGTTTCTGGCTGATGAACGATTTCGCCAGTGGCGAAATAGCCAAACTGGGGCCTTCTTATGGGTATCGGCTAGCCCTGGCTGTGGCAAATCGGTCTTGACGAGGTCTTTGATTGAAGAGGGTCATCTAATCCCAGACACGACGATGACCATCGAGACGTCAGCTATTTTGGCTTCCCGCACACCATCGGTTATATGTTACTTCTTTTATAGAGAACGAGGCGAAGGCCAAATGGACGTCACTCAGGGATTATGTGCAATATTGCAACAGCTTTTCCAACATCCTTTGACTTCCAATCTTATCGCACATGCAGTCCCTAGTCACAGAATCCAGCAAGACACATTAACGCAAAAATTAGATGAGTTGTGGAAGATTTTGATTGACTGTGCAAATTCTTCTTCGGTTGAGATTATTTGCGTGCTTGATGCTTTGGACGAATGTAAAGAAGATAGGAGAAAGGAATTCGTCGGCTTGCTTGAAAAGCTATACAATCCCAACAATACTTCCTTGATCCCTTCCAAGCTAAAGTTTCTCATTACCAGTCGCCCGTATGAGAACTTGGAAACTCTATTTAAGCGCTTCTCATCCTCTACTGCTTATCTACACATTGATGGGGACGACAAATCTGGGCAAATCGGTGAAGAGATTAATCTTGTTATTGACATCAAATTGAACGATATTGCGAAGGACTTCTCACAACAAGACCGAGATATGATTTCTCATCGTCTAAAAAGTATGGAGAACCGAACATATCTGTGGTTGCACTTAACCTTGGGTATTATTGAAGACAAGGTGAGCTGTTACAGCAGAGGAGCCGATATAGAAGAATTTCTATCCCAGCTGCCATCTCGGGTAGCAGATGCATATGAGGAGATACTTTCTAAAAGCCAGGATGAAGAGAAAGTTGAAACCCTTCTTCAGATTGTTTTGGCAGCCACGCGCCCATTAACTCTGGACGAGGCGAATTGTGCTCTCACACTTGCTCTTGAAAAGGGGCCAGTGCTATCAGAAGAAAGGTTGCGACACAGATTATGGCCGCGAAGTCGTTTCAAAGCAACGTTGCAAAACTTGTGTGGTTTATTCATCAGTATTTACGACTCGAGTTTGTTATTTATTCATCAAACCGCGAAAGAATTTTTGATCCATCCTGAACATACAGCAAAATGGAAGGGGCGGTTTAACTTACCCAAGTCTCACGGTATTCTATCCGAAGCATGTATCAAGTATTTACAGATACTCGATCCCTCATGCCAACATCCTAAGGATGAGTACCCCTCTTCGCTTACGCCGCCAAGACCTGGCCTCTGCATTTTCGTTCGCAAGATGCAGACTCTACTAAACTACTTCGAAAATCCGCACGTGAGCTTTGCCGCGTCTCTGACCCTCGGAGACGATTTTGGATCAATGGCTCAGGCACGTCGTATTACAAAAACAAGTTACCAGATTTACATCTTGCAACTTATTTAGGTTTAGCCGCGATTGTACATGACATGTTAGTTTATGAGCATGCGGATGGCAACGAGGAGATTGATTGCTTCAAAACTCCGCTTGACATCGCGATATTACAAGGCCATTTGGATGTGATGAAAACTCTTTTAGAATCAGCACATGAGAGGAAAATCACATGCGGCGAATCACATATGATGGCTGCTGTAGGCCATAGACAAAAGGCAGGTCCGATGATTACTATGCTACTTGAGAAGTACGGCGATGAAGTCAACGTGACTGAATCAGTTCTTTTACGTGCTGCGAAGAATCCTTGGATGGGCGGCACGACAGCGTTCGCTATGCTGCTCAACAGGGGCGGCGATGAGATCAAGATTACGGAAAAGATGGTTTCAGAAATAGCTCTAGGGGGGTCAGTTGAGACTATGGCTCTTCTCTTAAATGAGCGTGGTGATGAGTTCAAAATTACGAAAGATGCTATTATATCTGCGACGTTGAACAAAAAAGAGATGCTTGACCTGCTTCTCCAGCGACGTCGCCATGAGATCGAAATTACGGAAGCATTAATTAAGGCTTCAATACAGACACACTATCCGGAGACATTAAAACTGGTTCTAGACAGTGTGGATGACAAAGACATCACAGCACGTTTGGTGATAGCTGCAGCAGATGACTGTTTCCAAGGCCTGGCAAAAATACCCTTGCTTCTCAACAAAGGCGGACACGAAATCAAGATGACAGAGGATATCCTCAAAGCTGCAGCAGGTAATCGCTATTCTGGCCTGGAGATAATAACCTTTCTTCTTGACAAATATGGACACGAGATCGAGATGACGGAGGACATTGTCAAGGCAGCAGTACAGAACGACAAACAAGGGTTAGGGATAGTGAGCTTGCTTCTTGACAGATGTGGGCATGAGATTACAATCACGGAAGATATAGTGAAGGAAGCGTTGCGAAATTGTCAGTGTGGTCCGGATATAATATCTCTGTTGCTTGATGAGCGGGGACATGAGATTTACATTACAGAAGACATCATGGCGATTGCACATGAAAGGGGGTATAAGAAGGATGAGATGCTAGCGTTGTTTCGAGAAGGACAGAATAATGGGAAGGATGTAATAAGGGATTAGGTATAATTGTGATTTATGACATGTAGGAATACCAAGGGAATGTTTGTTTATCAGTGGTATAGAAGTTGGTGTTTGTCTAAAAGCTAGCCAACGACGCTTGGGTTGAGTCCAATTCTTCCCTAATGTCCTACTTATTCCCATATATTAGGCGCTGCTTCAAAATCACAAAGTATTACAGCTTTTAGTTGATTTTACAAATGATCTTGTGAATATACTTCGTATGATAGGCTGATATCGCACACCCATTATATAGAGGGGTTGTATGAAGCATTATTATAAACTGTCTCAGATGGAGGACCCAGGAAGTTATAAAACGGGACCATGTCATCCGAAAGGGAATGTTCATCTGGCATTGGGGCATAAGCCTGCATGGTGAGATCGCTTGGAAGATGTATTGGCGCTTCTTCTGGCCCATTTCGAAACACATCATCATCAAGAGAGGAGTGTGATTGGCTTGGGTAAGCGAACGGGTCATCTGCTGAGAATCGTAAAATTATTTGATCTGGCGCCGCATGTATATGGTTTATTTGCTGTGCTGGGATGTAGTGTCCATTCGCAGGCAATTCTGTCGATGGGACGGTATCAGAAGCTGAGCTGATTGATCCATTCAAGGCGTAAGCACTTAATCTATTAGATGTCGAGGAGCGCGGTGTCTCTTTAGATGTTGGATCTCTTCCTTCTAAGTTGGAGGCTGTTTGTGGCATCGTGGAGTTTTTCGCATTCGCAGGCTGAATGATTAGGTTTTTGCGCTTGTTCAACCTCTCTGGAAGATGCTCTATAAGAGACTGGGCCAGTATTGTCAGTATATGCGCAAAAGAAAAATAAGAAACAAGACCCCTTACNNNGAGACAAGCACATCTTTCTACAGCTATGCTGTTATTGGCCAATCCTGCCAGGGTATTCTTCCCCTCTAGTGTGTCTTTAAGTATACCATCTGTGGTTGCTGGAGGTCCAGGATTCTCAAGCAAAAAGTAGGCCAGTGTGAGGACCGCATAGTAAATTGTGTGGACCGCAAACCAAGAAGAGCCATTAAGAAGACGTTTGTTGTACATCTCCGTAGTAATGTGGATAATATTTCTTGAGACACTGATACAAGCAGTCGCGCAGCCATAGGATCGCCTGTCAATGTCTTGGGACTGAAAGTCGTTCGAAATGTAGTGTAAAAATGGTCGATACATGACCCATTGCACATGAGCATATCCTATCCGGAGCATTTGTTGCATCCATGTGTANNNGTATGTGAAGCTATGGTGGGCTAATCGTACNNNTGCAGAAGGAACNNNCTGAGCCAATTTGGGAGAAGTTTCACTGCGCGATTGCAAAACCTCAGGTAGACTCTTCATCCAGGATTCCAGATCTTTCTCAATCTCTCGCAATCTAGAATGACGAACTACATACGTATTATTGGACGGTGCCAAGTGTGTAGCATGCCTAACGGGGTAAACATATTTGACCACCTTGACAATAATGTCTACTAGTCGGGTGTGGGCATTTACACCCATCATTAACGATGTTCGACCTACAGGCATTGGCAAGATGCCGGCTGGAGTAATGTACTCATCATCTACTTCCAGCGGATATTCTTGGTCAATATCGTCACTGCTCACCAGGAGAGGTAGGCCGAGCAATGTGCTGACGTATATATCCATGTTCCGAATAGCCCAGAATAGACGTTTTCTGAGTTCGCGTTCGAGGGCGTTGAAGTTGCCGGATACCAAACGATGAAGTCCGAGGCGAAGGGCGGCGCGCTGAGCAATGCCAATGTAAGAATAGCATGTGCTTAATTTTGCAGACGATTGAAGAAATAGGATCATGAAACATATTGTTTGCAAAGTCACCAGGTCTCGGCAGTCTGTCATGTCAACCAACTCTTGGCACAGCTCAAAGTATCGATACCTGGGGGTAGACAAGCAGTTGGTCAGCATGTGCAAGATAATTATGTTGGATACAATACAGATAACCTTACCCTGGTCGAGGACAATCTCGTAATCAGCAATTTCTATTGGTGGCTTGACATCGTCTAGAAAGAGGCATCCCACAGCCAAGACGATATATAACTGGGGCAGAAATGTACGCTCCTCATCGCCAAACTGATCCCACATGGTTGCATAGATCCGATCAAAGCTTTTCCAGAAGGACGGCTCATGGACGAAACGCATGAGGACACATGCGTGGTCAAAGCATGTCTGACTGAGCTTTCGTGCAATCTCTTGTGAAGGTAAGCTAGAAACCGGAGTGTCGTCAGCGCTGTTGCTACTTGTGCGCTGAGTTTCCTTTGTCTGGGGCTCAGGTCGCTTCTGAGGCTTTGATCTCGGTTTGGACTTGGTCAAAGAGCGAGGAGGAATGATCAAGTTTCCGAACTGGTTTTGCAGGCGCTGTGTGAAGATGCTTCCAGAAGAATGGCCATGGTAATCCCAATGCCCTCGGTCGTCAAGATCCAAAAATCCGAAATTTTCCATCATTGTTTCGAGGAAGGATTCATTGGAATCTTCAATAGGCATCGCCTCCCTNGGACTTGAGGTCGGTGTTAATCGAGACGTCAATACACCTTGAGGGGATGTTTGGTTTATTATGGCCGCAATTTGTGCGGTATCTGCAGTGTCTAGGCGAGGATCACTGAGATTCACATTAGGTGCCGCGATCCGAACGACAGCTTCTGCTCTACGAAGCCGAGCCTCCAATGCTTTTACATAGTAGGATGGTTCACTACGGCTGCGCTTTGTTATCTGATCATAGGAGCATTCTGTTGTTTCACCATTAGTCAGTTATTGCGCAATTATAGCCTTGGTACGACCGTCAGATTATATGAGCAGTTTTCATACCGTAGTCATAGACGATACAATGAGCACAAGGCTGCTTTCCGTCGCATCTAATCTTTCCTCGGCGACATTGATCGCAGGCGCGGAGCACCCTCTGCCTCTTTGACATCCTAGTGATGGGGTATTCGGTATGGTTCGGCAATTTTTGAGCTAGATATCTGCCTCATAGCTGCGTTAGTCTTCCCATCAGTTACAATGAAGAAGTTGGTGAATATCTACACTCAAGCGCTCGTGGGGTATAGAGTCAAGACAGTGGCAGCGGGATGAGTACGATAGGTGGCGATTCCAGCAACAAGGATAATCAGCCCAGAGTCAAAAGACTAGTATCTTGAGATTTCTGTGTTCTCGAACTAGGTAATCATGATTTCAATGTCATAACGTGACGAACAAATCTTACAAGACACAAAAGAATGGATGACTATGGTGTCGATGACTGAGACTCTAGACAACTATTTCCCCACCAGCTAGATTCCAGCCAGCCATTCACCAGGCACGATTTCTACTTGAACCAATCAATTCCGATTCCGAATTACCCTTCCGAGTTACCCGTGTGGAGAAACCCGGGTACGTGCCTTGATAAGATTCCCCTTGTGTCCAACAAACAAACAGCTTCTGAGAGTTCCGCTTACTTCCCACCCGTTTGCAGCGACTGGATTTTCGCCAATGCCTCTTTTCGGACGTCATTCACAATATCTGACGCTGACTTGACTTCGTGGATCAATCCAATAGCTGCTCCTGCGTAGGTAGCTCGTCTTCCCTGCTGTCCCCATCCCGAGTCCCCTGCTTGGACTGCCTCGTCATACATCTCTTTCAGCTCTCCAAATGGCTTCCCAGCTTGGTGATCTATGAAAGTCTTGTTGATAATCATCCTGGGGCTGTATGGCTTAGGCCATCCGTATTCCCCTCGGAGGTGGTTATAAAGCAAGGTTCGTGTTGTCGATACTGCACCATTAGTTGCTTGGAGAACCGCATTCTGGTACCCTTGGTCAATACGGGCTTCCTTTGATGCGAGGAATCTAGTTCCCATCGCCACTCCTGAGGCGCCAAGGGACAGCGCAGCAGCAACGCCTCGCCCATCAGCAATTCCTCCTGCAGCAACCAGAGTAATTCCGGTCTCTGCCAATACATCAGCCACTTCAGGAAACAATGTGATGAGACCCAACCCATCCTCAACTCTCCCATGGCCACCGGATTCTGTTCCCTGAACCACAATAACGTCTGGTTTCTCAGAACTCTGCGAGAGTGTTTTTGCTTCGAGTACTGTTCCGATTTGTATCCATATTTGGGTGTCGAGAGATACACTGCGAATCTTCTTTGACCATGTCTCGTACTCTTTCAGCTCGTGTGGAGCATAGAGCCACACTGCAGATGGCTTGAACTTTTCAATGACAGAGGTCGCCTCATTAACATCATCTCGCCAGAGGAGAAATGCCACGCCAACAGGAAGCAGGGATGATATGTTCGCTTCTCGAGAGAGAAATGGTGAGTTCTGAGCTTTGAGAAATATTTGTGACGCCTCTTCAAGGTTGGTGGCTGCATCTTGTGTTTTTATTCCAGGGCCAATAAACCCGAGTCCACCAGCGCTGGATACAGCCGTTGCAAGAGAGGGACTTGATAAGACTGCCATAGGAGCGCTTACCACTAGAGGTGAGGACACCCAAGGGTATCTGGCAAGTATAGACTTTGAAACTGCTAGAGGTGATGCCATTGTATAGAAGTGACGTGATTTATTCGTGTATTGATATCGAATTGAGATAATTTGGACTCATGTATCAAAATCCCCTCGAAGAAAAGTAAAAATCCTTTATATAAGTTTACAGAAGCAGTTACAACACGTATGCCCGTATCAATCGGGGGCATTATTACTTATACACTACGACATTATGAGCTCAATCGATCCAACACAACGCTGGATAAGTCGGCCGCTTGGATAGGTCGGATCGATTGAGCGGACGAGTAGACATATACTACTAACAGAACCTCCGGCTGGATAATTCGGAAGGCTAACTCGGAAGGATGATCCGGCAAGTTCAGATTAGCGGACTGAAAGAGGATACTCCATGGATCAACATATATCACGGAGGTGGTAGTGCATCCACAAGAGAATGTGTTCAGCCATGAAAAGAGGGTTTTACAAATTGAAGTTGCAGAAGCGTGTTCGGTTATAAAGGCGTCTATTGGACCATCTCCTAGTTGGCTACCTACTACATATTGCAATCTATCGGCAAACTCTGGCTCAAATGCCGTTAAGTCCTATAACGATACGGTTCGTGGTCTCTCTCTTACAACAGAGCTACAACATCGGATTAAACACCAGAAACATTGCCATCACAGCCCCCAAAGATGGCATCTGAAGTATACGATGGCACAAAAGACCGCGAACCAACGCCCCCAAACACCCTCCCCATGACCACAGACAAACAACCCACCGAAGAACTCGAATTCGATACCGGCATAAAAGCCTGGCTCCAAGTCCTAGGCGCCTTTTTCCTCTGGTTCAACTCCTGGTCCGTCGATCTCATCTCACACACTCATCAACTAACACTATCACCTGTTCTCTACGAATCCAGGGGCCTCATCAACACCTTCGGCGTCTTCCAAACCTTCTACGAACAATCCATCCTCTCCCACCACTCCCCCTCAGCAATCGCCTGGATCGGCTCCATCCAATCCCACCTCCTCATGTCCGTCGGCGTAATCACCGGCCCCCTCTTCGACCTAGGCTACTTNCCCCTCCTCGTCCCCTTCGGCAGCTTCATGGTCGTCCTCGGCTACATGATGACCTCCCTCTCCACGCAATACTACCAAATCATGCTCGCCCAGGGCCTCTGCGTCGGCATAGGCACCGGCTGCCTCTTCGTCCCCTCCGTCGCCCTCCTCCCCCAATACTTCCGCCAAAAACGCGCCTTGGCAAACGGCATCGCCGCCACGGGCGCCAGCATCGGCGGCGTCATCTACCCCATCATCTTCTACAAGCTCCAACAATCCGCCGGTTTCCCCTGGGCAACCCGCGCCCTCGGCTTCGTCTGCCTCGCCACATCTTCAGTCTCCATAGCATTCATGCGCGTCCGCGTCCAACCAAGCACGAAACGCGCCCTCCTCCAACTCTCCGCCTTCAAAGACCCTCAATACACTCTATTCTGCCTCGCCATGTTCTCCGGCTTCCTAGGCTTCTACAACTTCCTCAGCTTCGTTCAGCCATGGGCCTTTGACCAAGGCATCGCATCCGAAAACCTCACCTTCTACCTCCTCCCAATCCTCAACGCCGCCTCGACTTTTGGCCGTGTCACACCAAATTTTCTAGCCGACCACTTGGGCCCTCTCAATATGCTCGCCCCTGCAGCTGGCATCACGGCTCTGTTAGCATACTGCTGGATTGCCGTAAATTCAACAGCCGGCATCATCGTCCTGTCCATCTTTTACGGTTTCTTCTCCGGAGGCTTCGTGTCCCTTCCCCCAGTGGTCATGACAGCTTTAACCAAGGATCTCAGAGACCTGGGAACTCGCCTCGGCATGTTCTTTGCAGTCGTGTCGTTAGCATTGCTAGTTGGTACACCAATCGGCGGTGCAATCCTCACAGGCTCAAACAGCTACCTCGGCGTCCAAGTATTTTGTGGCAGCTGTCTTGCAGTCTGCTTTATCATTACATGCTCTATTAGACTTTTACGCAGCGGTTTCACTCTCCGCTACCGAACATGAATGGCCAAGAGCCACAGATGGACTCAATCACAGAGCGATATATGAGACTGCAGAGCCTCTTCAAATAAGCAAGATACATGTAGATACAATCTTTTTCTAATAACCCTATATTTAATCTAATGCCTATGCATACCATTATAATGCTCATCTCAACAATCTTTACGACAAAAGCTCAATGTCCACTCTCGTAATGCTTCCTATCTCCTCAACTAGGTCAATCCTCATCGCATCAGCCTCACCCCCTTGCATATCCCAAATTTCCCCCAGCATGTGGCATCGCCTTCCATGAGAATACGGCCCTAGAACGGTTGGCTCTCGGTCCGAGTTACTTATGGGGGAGCCATCAAAGAGATTAAAGTCCAACGAACTGAGTTCCGAAGGTGTCTCTGGAGGCGCAGGTCCAGCCATGACAACGTCGCCATCGGGATCAGCCTGTCGAACACTCCCATCTCTATGGGCAGCAGAATTGATGATTGGCTCATTTTTACCAGTGTTCAATGCCCAGGTCTTTGCCCACCCTTCAGCAGCAAAGGCCCAGATGATCAAGTCCGGAGACGAGTTCAATGCAATTTCTGTGAGACTTCCGCACGTAGCTACTACTTGCCCATATACCTCGACTGGATAATGCGAATCTTGTCCAAAGGGATCGCTCACCAGGTTAATGTGCCCGTATGTTGGCTCTTGTTGTCCAAATCTACGGCTTTCTGGGGGCCTATATCCGGCCGATCTAGCCTCAGCATCGGCCCGGCGTATATCGTGAAATACATCCGGAGGCACTGTGTAAAACACAATAAGCTGCTGGTTAGAATCTTCCGTAGCACCTGTATCAGAAGAGAACGTGCGCTCATCCAACGGAACACCGTCATGCTGTGGCCTGGCAGCAAAAGTCGCAACAACACGAACGCCATGTCTTGTATCAGACCCAGCAACATACAATAGTGGCATGGGCGAGTACGCCTGTGAAGGAGGGCGAAACCAGACCTTGCGAAGCAATCGTGTAAGCGATCCCACAGGAGCATCCGTTCCCAAACAAAGGCACCCCGTGCGAGGATCTGTAAACAGGATGTGATAACCGTCACTCAACGGCACTGCCCGAAAATGGTCTGCACTGGCAGCAACAAGCCGTCGTAAAGGACTGTCTCGTGGCACATTTCGACTAAGCAGGCTTTCATCGTTATCAACATCGACATCTCGACTTGGTCCTCCAGCTTCCACAGATATACCACGGCTATGCCTCATGTACCAAGGCTCAGCGTCAAAACAAGACACCACCGCCGTGCTCCCCGATCCTAAAAGCGAAGTACTGAAGCCGTGAATAATGCCATCAAGCAGCTCCATCGGGTTTCCCAGACCAGCAGCCGAGCTAATCAGCCTCAACTTCCGCGGCGTGTCCACTCCACGTCGTGGTGGTAGGAAATAGAGAAAGTCACTCGGAGACGTGAGTGGGAACCATCTGCTGAGATCTTGACCAGTCATTGCATCAACCCAGTGCAGTTCAATCCCAGCAGAGCATCCAAAGGCCACGCATTTCCTTTGAGGACAGATGGCCACCGACCGCGGAGGATCATCTGGATGGCAGATATTGCGATAAACCGACCTTGGGCCTTCTTCTGGGGGTATCGGAAGACTTGGCAAGTGATCATGACAAGCACATTGACTTGAAGATGCCAAAGATGCCGATGCAGAAGATACGCCCGATACAGATCCGGATCCAGTTTTGATCACAGGAGGTTCAGTTGACTGAGGCGTCGACGCAAGACTCGACGTGCCCGTCCTCTCAGTCGTGATATCACACACCATGCCAACCCGACCCTCCATCAGAAATGCCACAGAATGTCTCTCCGCCGAAGTATCCATACTGCACGAAATAACTCTCCTCGGACACAAAATCTTCGTCACCGGCCTCATGTGCCCCAGAGGCATCCCCTGCCTCCGACGAAACGGCAACGCCCACAGCAACCGCTCCGGAAAGCACACANNNTTGAGCTCATATATGNNNACAACCCGACCGTGCGCAGCCATCAAGAACTTGCCGCACAAGCTCACAGTGAAGCTCATCGCCCCCTCNAAGTCTCCTGGAACCGATCCAGGCACTATGGTGCTGAAGTCCGTANNNCCGACTTCCGCAAAGGCAGACTTTTGCGGGCTCAAGAGGTTACACTCTCTCGCAATCCACTTGCTCATGATGTCTTCGCGACCCAGGTTCGATACCGGTGTTGTTCTCATAGGTGCCAAGATGCTCAACATGCTGCTCCACCAACCTCCCTGCTTCAGCATGTTGGTAAGCAGCTCGCGGTCCAAGGATGCCAAATACTATGTTCGACATGCGTGTCTCGCCGAGTTAAAGTCCACAGGAGACAAATAGCTGTATATTTGCTGTAGCAGTTCGTTGGGTAGTCGCATAGAGCTAGGAACGTCTGTTTCTCGTGTCAGTATCTCTGTAAAATAAAAGAACAAGACGAGCATCACTCACCATCCTGGTCCTCTTCGTCCCCATATTCACCCCCATAAACCTTCTCCACATCAGCCAACTGTCCAGGAAGCGCATAGATCCTCCTGTCACCGCTCGTCACCAGCGCAACAACAGCCATCGTCTCGCCAGGTGTGCTTGAGGGTCGCTGCGAAGGCCCTCTCGATCTCGTCGACCGAGCTCCGGCCACACCCCTCGAGACAAATATTTGCGAGGACGTATTGCTGGCTTGGCCTCCAGGACAGAAGGCCTTTCGTGTTTTATTTTATTTTTATTTTTTCTTTGATAGGAAATCTATAGTTAAAAGAGAGCTTGACGATTGTTAGGATTGTCGTTCAGGGGCAAAGTAGAGAGATATAGGTAAACAAGTGCGACATCAAACGAAGTGGGAAATGGCGATACGGTCAATGTTGACATTCTGGTTGATATAAATTAACTTCTCCTTGAGCTCTCCTTCGTCATTCATCGCTGCTCCTCCAAGTAACAATGCAAAGAAAGGCGCTATCTAAACAGTCAATGGTATCGTTCTTGCCATATGTAAAAGTGGCAAAAGCATAACATGGAATTGCAGCCACGTATTTGCGGGGGATATGTTGTGTAACAATCAGTCATCAGTCAATAACGCCGTGGTATGAGAATGGAAAACATAAAGAAAAGAGCAGGCTCCGACACCCCATCATAGCAGCCACCGTATTCGCATACCCAAATACACTGTCTCAGGCGAATTTCGTATATCATCTTCGCTCTCGCCCTGATGTACTCAACCACACATTGTCGTCCCCGATGCCTAGAGAGCTGTCTGCGTTGGGCAGCACCAATGTTGGCTGGTCTTCAGACCCTTCTGCCGTGCCATCTTCCGACTCCTCGTCGGTCATCACGATCGGAGGCGGGTCAGTGTAGACCCACGCTTGCTGTAGACAAATTGANNNTGTTAGCTTGGAAACCACGCAAGCAGTATATAGTTTTACNNNCGGCACGATGAGACTGGGGTTGGTGAATGTCATGTCTCTCTCCTTAAGTTCATCCAATGTGCTGCCTCTACGTAGCATTTCTCGTGTTCGTGAGCGGTCCGGGCTAGCATCATCAGACTCCTCTTCTTCATCCACCACAGCCTCTTCGTTGCCAGAGCCTTCCTCGGGTCTTATGGCTCGCAGAGCAATGTATTTCATCAGGGGCATATATCGCCTCTTGAAATAATATGTATACCAAATGGAAAAGGGAATAAGAGGCATAATAGCCACCGACTGAACAAAGGCGGCAAGAGATGCAATTTCCCCAACCATGACAACCTCAAAGACGATGAGCCCTATGACAATGCGATAACAGATAATCTGCCATGCGCCTCCAGTTGCATGCTGCGGTTGGTCCATCGCATACAAGAGCATGTGCTTGAATGTGAAATACCCAATCGAGAAATAGATCGTTCCGAAGATCAGGATAGCGAAGCCCCATCTCAGGACGCTATAGATGACGCAAAGGTTGAAAACAAGCAACGAGGTAGGCAGATAAAATCCGTACTGAAACACTGGTGGCTTCTTAAGCGCCGCATAGTCTCGCGGAGTTTGGGCCAGGAAGCGGTTGATTGGGAAGAGAAAGACACTTCCGACTTCCAACATTCGGAAAGGCATCAGGCCAATGCCTTGTAGGATGATAAAACTGATAAAGAATACGGACAAGTCTTCCACATCAGCCGCGATAGCTCTAGGGATCTTGCTTGTATCCTTGAGAAAATCCTGAAGTACGCTCCAAAAGTTGAATCCCGATCTCGAAACAGCAAAGACGAAGAAGGTATTGAAGAAGGTGAAGAAGAAGTTTTTGGAGATGAGCGACAACTCCACGTCTACGTGCGATATCATTCCCTGGCGATTGGATAGAAATTCGTAGAGGTAGGGAACAGCAACGTTGAGCAACGAAATCACGAGTGTGGGCAGACCGTTTCGAAATAGCGAGTGAATAACAGCATGGTCCTCGAGCCACTCGGAGAAGGAGGGCACGACCCTCTGAATGGTGCATACGCTAAGCCACGAAGCAAGAAATGCCGTTGGGAAAATCCAGACCAGCGTGAGGATCGTGATGAATAGAGTAATCGTCCACGCCTTGATTCGTCGCACTCCACGAGGTTCATACGTGTTCTTCCACACAATATCAGAGGGCGATGGCGCAGCTTTGGTCAGGAACCGCCCCGGCCGTGGGTCAATCCGAGCCTGGACGACCATTTGACAGGACATAACAGAGTCCATGGTGACGAGGACCATGTCCGTAGTATTGTAATCCTTCTTCCGAGCCTCGATCACCTTGTCATCCATCTGTCGAAGCCTCTCCTCGTAATAGTCAATAGCGTCGACCCTGCGGCTTCGGAGTCCAAAAATTCCAGATCGTAGTGAAACCTGCGGTCGATCGCCCTCGGTGACATGAGCTTGGTCAGAGTCGTCTCCCAGGAGCCGCCAGTCTTCACCTGCCTCCTCATCTCCTTGGCTGATGTGTGAATTGTGTCGAGATGAATCTGTCTGGCCATTTCGGTGGTTGCTAGCATTCGCGGCTGAATATCGCTGCCGTTTCCGGTATTGCGCCCAAGAGACTTCAAGCTTATGAAGAATCTGGCCTCTTTCATCCACGACTTTGTCAAGCGCCTTCCAATCTCGACAAATCGACACATTTTCGACCTTGCCGATGTCCAGCTTCTCAATAAGAGCTCGGATACGCGCTTCGGTTCTAAAAGCCGCTGGAACGCCAGTGAGGCGAAACGTTCGGTCTGTAATGGTAGACTGCGATCCCAGGTAGTCTTGCCTGTACCCAATGATGCGGAACGTCTCCTTGTTGATGAAATAGATTGTCAATCCAACGAAAAAGTAGGTGAAAAAGACGTAGGCCCATAGAAACGCCCTCTCTCGACTCCTATCCTTCTCTAGCCCGTCTCCTGCCATGCCCATATACGCGGAACCCAGAGGCAAGCCAATGGGCTTGTAAAGGTCCATATCGTCTTTATCGTCGGGAATCGTGTCGTCACCTCCCCACAGGGGTTGAAAGTTGCGATAGCTATAGTTGATCGGCCACAGGACGACAACAGCAAAGAAGGCCATGATGGCAAAGATGCGGGTGGCCATTTTGAAAAAGGTCAAGAACTGCCAAACCACGTTAGTTCCGCCCAAGCCTCTCGGATCGAACCGCTGGTAACGTACAACAAACGCATCGAGTCCAGCCGATGCCAGAATCTGCTGTTCAGACACCTTGTAAAGCCTCGGGATCCATCCGAAGAAAGAGTCGGTCAGAGGTGGCGGGCCAAATCTCGGATCGAGGCGCCTCTTGCGCGCAGCATATAAGGTCGGCCATCGCGGGCGCAGAATNNNGAGCATCGCATGAGCAATTAGTATCTGGACCTGTAANNNCTCGCGGCGGTTCACGGCACGCGATGCGAATGCGAATAACGGCTGGAGCAAACTCACGCAGAATGCGATAAAGGCGCCAACGCCCAAGATCAAGGACAGGACCAGCTGCACCTCAAGATCGCGCACCGTCTTGGAGGCCGGCGGGATGTAGTCCTTGCCGTCGCACTTTTCTGTCAAGTTGTCCCCGAACATGATGCCTCATCTCCTCGGGTTGAGAAAAGGAGAAAAAGAAGACAAAGAAGCGAGAAGTTGCATGTTGAAAAGTCTTGTGACGTAGCTTTAGCTTGCTGCATGATTTATGCACTACAACTGAGCTAAGATACAGCACGGTTTAGCACCTTAGGCGAACCGCTTGGTGGCAAATGCACCGCTGAGTGATTGAATGCATGACGATCACACCGCCACCACAGCCACCGATTGGGCAGAGACGTCACGAAATCCGACTGAATACGCGGCATTGCTTCAGCCCCTTAACCTGGAGCTCGGATTCATGCAAACAATTAACGATGAATGATGAGTCGCAACAGAAAAAATAAATGTAAGCATCAAGCAGCAGCTCTCAAAATGCTCAGGACATAGTAAACAACCTGCTGTCAAACCCCACAGGGGTCCCAATCCAAATAGGACTACCCCGTATGTGACTCGGGGCCTTCATTTGACGTGGCCCAATAAATGTCAGTATTAGTCTCAAGTTAGGCTCCTATCTCCACGCCTAAATAGCAAACATTAAAACCCAACGTCCCATCTAGGCAACTAATGGATACAGTTCCAAATCGATATGTAAACATGTGGCATAATAGCCTCTATGAATCCGATTATCCGGACCTTTTCTGTGGGGGTTGTTGGTGAGTACATGCTAGAGTCAAGAACCGTTGCCTTGAGAACTGGATCTCGTGATCCCTTCCATGTATCCACAAACATCAATGGACATAGGCTAACTAATGACCCCATATCGACCAATGCATGGCAAAGCGCTTCTCCATCATTGGAGACTGCAAAGAAAAAACTCCCATCTCAACATATAACCATCTAGTTGCGTTTATGCATACCGTTGAAGCTCAATGCCTCTTCAAAGGCATAGTAGCGGCCATTGACTTACAAGTAGCAACTGCAATATTTCACGAAGTGTCAACTACCCCCATTAAAGACTACTTCATGGAGCTCGAGATTAAGGAATCTTCGATCTCAAAGTCCTATAGTTTCACTTTTACCAAACCTCGGTAGAATTCTTCTCCATTGATATATGCAACGCGACAGTTCCAGCAAAAAGAGCCAGTGTGCCACAGCCGCTTCCCACGTTGCTTCTTCACAACGTCTCATACCCGACTCTAATACTCTCTTCGTAACGTTGCTTCGACAAAACCCAATGAGCCCATCAATCAAAGCCCAAAGGGAGTGTAGGCATATCCATCAAGATCATAAAAGCCCAAGGGTGTCAGAAAAGTACACCGCAACACGAAATCCATCTGGTGGCACATTCCGAATTACATCTCTACACTCCCCTGGTATCGCCGAGCGATAACTACCCTCACGCCTAAACAAATGGCGAGCTGTCGCCACCCCCAAAGTCCTACATCGGTGAACAGATTTGGGTGCCAAGTCATTTATTCAGCCGCCAAACTCTCACGTCAATTGGTCAAACCCAATGTCAGAAGCATGTGACTGAGGTGCCACGGCATATGGTGATCGCTTGAGAGGACTCTAACGAGTTTCGCAATGCTCAGACCCCTGTCCAAGATATAAAGACTCGTAAATAAGCTTGTTGAGCGTGCCATTGGGTCAGTTTACGAAGAAATGGGCATTTTATATAATTTGTAATACGCAAAGAAGAGGAATATTGGTAAAAAGTACCATTGATTGTAACACTTTGTTTCATAAACTCACCGCATAGAGCTCGATCTTCGAGCTCACATTTCCAGTCTTGATCGTGCATTTGAAGTTCTGAGACTGTGTAAGACCCGGGGGTAGCTTCCGCTAGCCCTCCATTGTTGCACCAGATAAAGAACCAACTCAAGCTTACTGATTGTTTCAAGCATCCGTAGTAGTTTTCCATGGTGGCCACGTCAACCCTGTTATATGAGGGTTCTTTTTCGGCTAGGGCTGCCTTTCTAGGGGAATATCTTGGACGAAGGGAGTGCTTGTTATAAAGACTTGGGTGTGATGGACATGGTTAAGTTTTCGAGCTGATTCGATATGTAGATGAGTGTGCTTGTGGAGGCCAGAGTGTATGCCGATGTACATCAACGTACAAAACATACTAATGTAATACAAGAAAAGTGTTACCGTTTCTGGACTTCTCGGATGGTCGAGCCTGATTGCCGAGGTGACGAACATATCCGATATAAGCCCAATATCATCGGATAGCCACGATTTGGAAGCAAGATTCGAAATGATGGCCTGACCTGGGTAGTGTGGCTTGGTGTCGAGTACCCCTGCCTTAGTGCAGTACGACCGCCTAAAGTCCAGAGATTCTGCGAGTGAGTTTCTAGAGGAACGTTTGCGAAAAAAAAGATCTTTGTCAAATGTTGTACCCCATATCCCTCAACAGGATGAATACTGCATGCACAAATGGTCCTATCGGAATGCAGGACTCGATCGGCTAAAGGTTCCGTCGGCCGACTTCTGTCTTCCATTTTCTACGTCCTCAGAAACAATGGTCAACCGTCCAGTATCCTAGGGGTCTGACATTTTATATATCCGATGGCTCGGGTGCTCTCGAAAAAAGGAAGCTTGCAAGATATTTCTATCCGATGAGACAACATTGAGCATCTTCCCCTTACACCACTCCAAGCGAGAAACTGGTCGGAAAAAGACATTTCGTTTCAAATAGCACATGGATATTGCGCTGCAAGGGGTGATCACTCGGCGATCAGGAATTAGATCCAGTGGAGAGACAAGTTAAAGCCTTTCCCATTCAGAACGAGAGCAAGGAGCGGTGTAAAAGGGAGTTGGACAAATCATGAACTGACAGCGTCTCTCATATGAGTCGTGGCTTCTGTCGGACACTGCAGCCGCCCGTTGCAGCATGTCTCAAGATTATGCTTGAGGTGCCCAAACACGTCACTGAGAAGTACCTGGCACAAAGGTAACATATAAGACATCCCAAGAGATCTTCTCTTTCTCATCGCTCCACCCATGTAGAAGCATAGGATTTTTGAAGCCGAGAATAACTTCCTTGCAAGAAACAAGACCCTGTATGAGGACAAGTCGATTCGAGACAGGTGTAGCGGTGGCATGAAAATTTGACACAAGACTCGAGCCCCTGAGATTTTTGGCTTGAATCAAGTCCTACGAAACCAGGCAAGTTCCCAGTGACTTTCACGTCAAGGTTGACGCCAAGTGCCATTTGTACCGGCTCCCTCACACAAACGGCTTTACTTGGGTGTTTTATCTGGCCGATATCATGCATGCCTGAGACAAGGTGATGTCCCGATCCCGCATGATCCCGGAAGAGCAGCGTAGGGGCGACTATCCATGCTGTGCGTCTGTAGGGCTGTATGATACGGACCGAAACTCACACCAGCCTCATAGAGAAGAAAACTTGCTGCCAATAAACGACCGAGATGATTATGCGCATTCTGCACGCATGTATACAATGGACCGTGCGGTGGGCTGAGCGATATGTGACATGTAAGGATTGGCCAGCAAGAAGCTTCTGTCGAAGACGGGCCGTTGACTGGTTACTGAAGCAAGAAGAGGAATCGATGAGTATAAAGTGAGTCGATGGCCCGATGCGAAGCTGTAGTGTCCTCAGCCTATTTGAATCCAGTGATTTGTCAAACAACATCCGCTGAACATTGACTGCAACTGAAATACAGCCAACATCATTATACTGGTTCAGCTCGATCAGTACAATATGCCCCAAGACACCAAGACAGAGCCACAGGCGATGAATAAGCCCAGTGGGTCTTTGTCCAAGACAGGCAAGTCATGGCAATCTCCGGATGGTCGAGACAGAGAGAGACAGAGAGAGAGTACTAACGGAATCGAGCATAGCTACCTCTCAGGTGCCATACGGAATTCAAAGATTCACGACGGAGTGCGACCCCTGGCTTGCTCCTGGGGTAGTCGTCGGCATTGTCAAGAGCAGCCAGGGTGAACGACAAAATAATAGGGCGAGGGATGATGATAGGTCAACAGTGGCTACTCAAGGCTCTGGAAAATAGCCATGGTATAATTGTGATGGTGTAGCTCTGCCTCTTAAGGCTTTGGGGGCATGTATGTATGAATCGCAAGGGGGCGCGAAGGGGGCTGAAAATGACGAGGCTGTCCAAAGGGAATCATCCTCCTTGTGTCTCTCGCTGAATTGAGTTCTTTGAAGCAGGCTCCATGGCCTATTGACTGAGGACTGAGGCGGAGTATTGTCGAAACACGAATATAGGGGATTAAAACACCGCCTTTCGTCCTCATTTCGGAGGAGTAGGTAGCAGCAGCCACGTATAAGCTGGTATTGATACAGTACGCGCCCTTTTGCTTGGCAAAGCATCGTGTATGCGTAGCGCCCGTGGTGATTACAGAATAGGCAGTATCATGAGTGATTGTCGGTCCAGAGCCTGTCAGCTAGACGTGGTTGATCTGCACAAGGCCGAACATTGGCCCGAGATGGGACTTGGATCGGCCCATAGAAGTGATGGCCTCTGTTTCCCCGCAGTTTTGACAGGTGCCATCAAGAGCAGCGACCGAGTTTGTACAAGATGGACGTGATGGACGGCCACGAGACGAACCAGAAGTAGCGTCGCAGTAGAAGCAATTTGGAAGAGACGTCTGGTGATCGGTTTTGTTTCCCCAGCTAGCTGAACAGGGCAGCGGCGGGAAGCAGCGGCACGAACACGAGCACGAGGCTAGAAAGAGAATTTAGATGACGGATCCAATCATTGCTGAGCCCCTGTTTCGGAGATCAAAGATGGGTGCAGGGGTAAAAAGACGGACGGACTGGCTGTAAGGACGGCTACTTGTACAGTGCGCAGCGCGGGATGCAATTGGTCAGCTCGGAGTTATGATGACGACGACGCAAATCGCACGGCTCTGTTTTGTTTGAGATGTCGAGGTTGAGAAAAGGGCAAGATGAGACGAGACCTTTCTTCTCTCTTTGGGTTCCATCTGCTGCCTCGTATGAGCTGCATGTAACATGCTGGTACTGACGGCTCTAAATCCTGGGGGGCGGTGCCTCGACCTTGACGGGCTGCTTGTACTCGGTACACGGCACAGAGTACAGGTACTGGCTGGCGCCGAAATGACGTACGGGGGGATAAGGATTAGGGGTCAAAGGGACGAAACAATCCATGGATCTGGTTGTATGTTAGGGTTGAAATATGTAATGTTAGTGCTGGCGGCACCTTATCGCTGTTAGCTGTATCTTTGTAGCAAGATTGGCGAATTGCCAATCTGTGTGCTTTACTTTGTTCTGCCTGTCTGGTACCGAATCATTCATGATTTGGTGCCGCGAAGTGATCTGGTAAGGCCCAGTCTGGTACTGCTACAGAGGACCCCGTAGCCGCGACCTTTTCGCATTTACCCGCCCCTCCACAACCAGCTAATGGAATACGTACCCGGCCACTGACGTTGACTTGACCCGTTGCACCCGCAAGCAGCTCCCCAAAACTGTTTAGGCCTTTGACGCTGCAGACATTCAATGCGCCGTCCGTGCTCCCGTTTCGTGGTCACTTGCAGAGCAATCAATAACTTCATGTCGGATGTATCTGTACTTCACATTCATGCATTGATCAGGGTCCTACTCCCTGGTTCACTTGTTTCAGTACCTTGGATCAACTTCAGTTTGTTTTAATCCTCAACTCTCTCACTAACACGTCACGATACTACCACTGTACACTGTTTTGTTTCCATTCATTAA
Organism: Trichoderma sp. BMH-0061; assembly: GCA_030015385.1. Taxonomy (NCBI): domain Eukaryota; kingdom Fungi; phylum Ascomycota; class Sordariomycetes; order Hypocreales; family Hypocreaceae; genus Trichoderma; species Trichoderma sp. BMH-0061. The sequence goes on from JARWZN010000005.1 coordinate 900,828, forward strand.
ACCTTCTAAATCTCACTCGCCAAAAACCCTCTCTTCTCTCTAACCGCTTTCGCAATCATTCCCCCCCGTTTTCATTCAATCAATTCAATCAACCCCAGTCTGCCAACGCTGGCGCCATCCCCCATCAGGGTCCAGGCCGTATTCCCGCTGACGCCCCCCGTCGCCTCGCTGAATACGGGATTCTACAGGCCCTCGTTGCTCCCGATGGGGCGCCTCTTAGCGCTCGAGGGCTGTGCCAGCTGCGCGAAACGGAGCCCTGGGAGCGCTGCAGCGCCGCTAATACGGCAGCGCTAAGGCCAGCCCAGGCCTCACAGCGTCCCTCCTGCACTGGACACGCTCCATCCATTCCATTCCAGAGCCCGGCCTTCCAGTTTCCCTCCACTCTTTTTCTTCTCCCCTTCGATGCCAAATCCTCGCCCATCCATTCTCACGACTTCTCTCTTCTCGCCCAAAACACCAAACACGCCGTCCATCGCCAGCGTCGGACTTCCTCTCGCTACTTTTTGTCGATATTTCCCCCTCGAGCCGTCTTCCCGTCTCAGCCGGTGCCACCAAATTACTTGCGCAAACCTTCCAACTCCTCTCCACTCGCTTAAGTCAGCCGCTCTCGTAAATTCTCAGGCGACTCCCGATCAGAGACGAAGACGGAAAAGTCAAAATAAGAATAGAAAAAGGAAAACCGAACGACAGCAATACGACTCGCTTTGCTTTGCTATCGCCTGATCCGACGACTATTTTCCCGACATTTTCTTCAACTCCTCGCTCGCGCATCTTCTCGCATCTCGCCAGCAACAGCGCTTGTTGACCCACGGTGTTTGAACAAGCGCCGTTTCTGAAACCAACAGAAATATCGACATCTTCTCTCGCTTCCATTGCTTCTGGTTTGGCGCTGGCCGTCAAGATTCTCCCCAGCGATTCATTCTCCTCCGCCGCCGTCACGGACTTCACGTACATACTTTTGACCTCTTCTCCTCTCGCATCTGAGCCTTAATATCCCTCTTTCCATCACGTCACAATGGGTAAGCCTGCCTCTCTCACCCAAACGGCCTCTTCCGAGCGGTCCGCAATCTAACAAATCAGCAGCTGCTCAAGCGCCCATCACCACCATCGTGCCCTTTGGCAACCGCGCCCTGCTTCCCGCTTGTGCGGCTGCTTGTGGCCATCTCTACGATGCCAACGGCGCCTGTGTCCCTCCGGCCATTCCCACCAACAGTCCCGCTGTTTACACGTCATGCTTTTGCTTCGACTCTCGCCTTGCGCCCTTTTCCACCACGACCGCCGGCGTTTGCGACCAGGCCTGTACCGCTGAACCAAACGGCCTTGCTTCCATCACCAACTGGTATCACAGCGTCTGCAACATCAAGAACGTAGCTGCGCCTTCATCTACCAGCACCATCTCCAGCTCTAGCGGCAGTCCCTCAGGCTCCGGCATCCCCCAGCGGACAGATGCCCCCAGCGGCGATTGGTACGCGATACCCCAGTCTCATCAAAGACAATTCTCAAGTNNNCATGTTGATACTAATTCCCGTGCAATCTCCACTCACTACCAATGGGTCATCATGCTCGTCATCCTCGTCGTCGGCATCGCTGGCATCTGGATCGGCGCCTGCATCTGGCGCCGTCGCTACATCCGCAGGCGCGATCTTCGTCGACAAGCCGTCGGCGGCAACACCGACTCCTGGGGCTCCGGCGTCCCGCCCTCGGANGGGGCTCCAGGCATCCCCATGACCTACCAGGACAAGACGAATGCGACCCCCGAACTGCCCAACTTTACGTCAACCTCGGAGAAGCGCAACACGACGACCAAGCTGTGGCCCTTTTCCCGGTCATGAGAGAAACAAGAAATAGGAAAATATGAAGAAAAGAGAAGGAAAGACGGAGAGAGAAAAAGAGCGATGAGAAATATACTAGCAGCCTAATTCAAGACGAGCACTACGACACTTTTTTTCTTCAACTTCATCATCCTCTTGACAGATGCCGCCCGCACCGAAACGACCATTTCTCATTTCACGCCATCACGCAACTCCTCATTCAACAGGCGCTCCTTGTCGACATCTTTTTTTTTCAATTATACAAATTTTTTCTATTACTAGTCCCCTCTTTTTTTTGGATTCTGGCGTTGGCTCTGTTTTTTTTATGTTGGGATATTTCTTGTTTTTTTCTTACACAAGGAAAGGAGTGGAGGGAGGGAGAAATTAGAGATTTTTTCGGGCAAACGCGACATATCATCATTTACCGTCATCAAAGTTCATCTGGGAAAAGAGAAGAAGAAGTGTGTGGAGTATGTGGGACGAGGCAAAACAGAGACATGTCTGTCACATCATTTGTCACGGTGGCTCTAACCTGTTGTTCATTTTTCTTTAGAGCAAAAAAGGGGGTGGTACATTCCTTGGAACTCGAGAGAAACAAATAAAAACACCTTCTTTTTTTCTTCTTCTTTCAGCTCAGCTTGCAAATTAACCATGTGTAATGCGCCCTGCCCCCGAAAATGCCTTCCCTTTTACATCATGCTAATATCATTTACTCGTGAATTTGTCATGCCTCGTACGTAAAGAGTCAATCTATCATTTCTTCAAACTCTCCTGCTCCTCCATGGCGTCCATGTACAGATCAATGAGGCAGCCAGCAGACCATGCCTGTGTCGGGCTCTGGAAATAAATAGGNNNGCATGTTATTGCAAAGGANNNATGGTANNNAAGAAGAAAAACATGATGAATAATACTCACAGAATCGCCGCAAAACTCTCCATTCTTTTGGGTAAGCTCCGTCAATCCCGCCCACGGACTCTCTTTAATAGCTCTCTTGCACTCAGCCAGCCTCCTAGTCACCTGCTGGAATGCTTCAATCCTGCCCTCGGCCGTCGTTCTCCGCTGAAGGTCAAATTTCAGCAGCGCGCGGAGGAAGAAGCCCGTCGGCCACAGCCACTCGGGACCCTGGTGGTAGTTTCGACCTTTGCTTGTCGCAAAGTCGTGGCTGTCCTCGCTGTTGCGGTAGTACGGGCGGTAATCCTTGTCTGCAGGGTCCAGAGTCGCCATGCCAGTGGGCCCGCGGATCGTCGAATCTGCAAGACATAGAGCTTGCCAGGCATGCTTAGGGTCGAACAAATCTGTGGCTACCGTCATGGCGATCGCAAAGTTCGGTCGCAGCTGGTAGTCTTCATACTCCTTTCCAGACTTGTACAGATCTTTGTACATGCCCCGGCGAGCGACAACGCTGGGGTTAACGTCGTATTTTGAATCTTCCTCGGCTGAGAGCGGTACGTAGTAGCATTTCTCAAAGTTGGCCTTGAGGAGATCAGCCCACTCTGTCCAGGAGACAGACTTGTCCTCTGCAGTCTTGACGCCGGACTGAGCAAACTTTCCTTGCTTGTGGAGTTGTTCTACCCATCTGAGCGTGCTGTAGAGCAGGCCTGTAATCTCGATGGCGGCACCATCGCGCGGAGTTCCGGGGACGCCCTTTGATCCGGCCTTGTCACTCTCTCCCATCTTGTCCATCCAAGTACCACAGTTGAATTGGTTGCCGCCAAAGATGATTCCATTATTCCAGTCGACCTTGATCTCTTGGTTGAAGCCTTCATCCTTCATCTGAGAGTCGATCTGGGGTCCAGCATTCGCCTCACGATACTTCATTCCCGCAGCATGTCTCTGGAGAGCCTCTTGTATGATTTCTTCGATTGTGCTCTCAGTAGAGTATGTCCGCTTGTCATCCACCGGGAACCAAGTATCATCATACGGGAGGAAACGACGCCGGACTTTTGTCTTGAGGAAATCAAGCCCTTCTGGTGCAAATCGGGTATAATCCTGGATCGTCTGGAGGAAAAACCACACTGAATCTCGCGAGTTGTACCGCGGTGCAGCGCCGCTGCTCAAGAGATTGGGAATCATGCCGTGTTTGAGAACGCTGGCGAATGCAAGGATGTGCTCCTTTGCCTCCGCAAAACGACTGGTGCCGAGATAGAGTCCACGAATAGAGATGAAGACGTCTCGGCCCCAGCATCTAGCCCATTGCACTGCAAAGTGTGGTAGGCCAGCGGCAATAGACGGCACCTGCTTGTCTGGCCAAAGAGAGGCCGATTTAACTAGCCCAGTCTGCTGCACGCTGACCATGGCAAGACTTCCGAGGAACCACTGGCCCTTGGCAACGTGATCATTCATGAGCTCGAAAGCGCGATCAACGCTGGCTCGGTACGCGGTACGAATGGCGAGGGCAAAGTATCTTGGCAATAGGAAGCTAGGAATGGCTCTGATGGCCTCAAACCGCTCTCGAAGCCAGGCTGCTGGCCCAGCAAGACCTTCACTGCCTGGCGCATGGCTTTGCTTTTGAATGCGGCCCACAATGTAGTCGAGTGCCCAGGGGCCGTCTCGCAGGTTTTGACAAATTGGATGTCCAAGGTTGTTGTCATTGATCACCCCTTCGAGGATACTCCACCATCCTTGCAGTCCAGCATAGACGAGCTTTCCATGGCCGGGAATATCATATACCCCGTCCTGGCCATCGCTGGCGTCTCTCTCTTCTGCCTCACACCGGTAGAGCAAAAAGTTGAGGTCAATGAGGTTCAGGTTGGCCCAAGCTGCTTTGGCACTTGAGGTGACATAGTTGTCCAAGCCCGTAGAGTGCTCTGCAGTGGGGATCCAGGTATCGAAAAGAGCAATGCTGCCAGGCGGGAACTTGTCCCGAACGGAGATAATTGTGTCTTGGCCATGGAATTCCATCTTGATTCCAGGTACATCTACTACCTGGCTGGGGATACCTCGAAGAAACTTGGTATCGTCCTGCACGGCCTTGACAGTTTCGTCTCTGTCATCGACCTCGAGCATCCAGCTGCCCAGGTGGTTGGCTCGGGTTCCTGTCAGAACCACGGGTTTAAATTCTCCTCTTCCATTGCCATATCCAGGGAACGCGGTGTGAGCAATGAGGAAGTAACCCTTTCTAGACTCGGGATGCACTCTGTGCACGGTGATATATTCTCCCTCATGATGGATGTGAGTCTCGTTGTAGCCATCTTTGCCCATGATGGTATGAATCTGGTTCAAGAGCTTTTTGATGCTAGCAATGCCTCCCTTGCCCCTTCCGACCTTGATCGCCGAGGTCCTTGAGGCTTCAGATGTGTACAAACGCTTCTCATTGACGAGATCAACCAATCTGGGGTATATTTCATCGTACCCCATGACACTTCCCGTGGCACTGGAGCACATGTTGACAAGAGCGGCATTGGGCAGTGTGTCTCGCGCGTCACGCTTCTGGGCAGGTGGCTCGTTGTCATGGGTGCAGTCCATGAACAAGGCGTGGACAGGCGACGGTCGTATCCTCCGAATAATCTCCCTTGTAAGATCCGGGGCCTTTGAGCTCGATGGTGTACTAACATCTGACTTGGAGATGTCGTCAACCTCAAAGCTACCGATAGGACGGCCGCCGTGCCTGTGAACTAGTCTGCTCAGCTCTCCTGTGCTCCATGCTTGCATGGCTTCACGGATAAGTGAGCTGATGCCGAGCCGCTTCACAAAGACATAATCCATTTCTTCAGATCCGGTGAAGAGCTCGGCAACAACATAGAGGTTAGGGTTAACCCTTCTGGCCTCGTCCAAGATGTGCTCTGCGACATGGATTGGGGTGGAGTGGCAGTTGTCGATGCGGAAGCCAGCAAAATACTTGGCCAGCATCTGAGCATACTTTGTCATATGCTCCCATAGCCACGGGCTGTCCTCCGGGCCAGATCCGTATCGCAACTTGACACAGTCTCCCCAGACAATAACTTCTCGCTTCAGGTAAACACGAGAGTCGGGCCCGGCATTATCCACCAATGCGTTGCCGCCCCATACCCAGCCATTGTTAGCCAATGCTCTCTCTCCAGGGGTGAGGTTCTTTGTTGTCTCATTGACCGGCAGTCGGGAAAAGTATGTCTCAATAATAGGGTTGGCCTCGTTAATCGGACCCAGCTTAGGCCCATGATCATCAATGCGAACATACTTGATACGGTTGAAGAGTTGTTCTAGAATCTGGTTAAGATCCTTGTCGTATTCTTCATAGAACGCAACGTTTATGGCATCCAGGACCTCGATCAACTTGGCCTTACCGGCCGCCTTGTCGGCAGACTGTGTGTTTTCTCCCTCGTATCGACCAAGAGAAAATGACAGCAAGGTAGCGGCAACATTGGGCTCGACGCGTCGGCGAAATCGCTCTCCTAGACGAGCTGTTCCCTGGAGAGCAAACTTTTTGATAAACTCCACTTGATCCTTGAGCTCTGCTGTCTTGAGATGCTCGAAATCGCTTAACGTAGCAGTGCCGACTTGGGGCGGACTGGCCTTGCCACCAACCCAAGCCTCGACAATATTGTCAGCGTCACGCTCGACATTGATGGCGTAGTACTCCCATAACTGAAGCTCAAGGATGACGTGCTTTTTGATTCCTTCCATGAGCTCCAAGAGATCTTCTGTGGTCTTGATATCGACGGGCAGTCCCAACTTCTCAAGCTGGCCGCTGAGCTCCATCAGCTTTGTATCGAGCTCATACGCAGACTCCAGCCAGGGAGCTGTTTTCAAATTGTAACCAGCCTCGGGATGCTCCTCTAACCACTTTGTGTTGTGCGCGGTGTGGTTGAGGACAATGTCCGTCAAGCTCAGCAATGAGTATTTCTGCTCGAGACTCTCGACCAGCTGCTCAATGTCCTTCTCGCCCTTGGGGAAACAGGCAGGATCCCAGCCCAACTGGTCATACAGACTGTACGGCGAGTTGGAGGCACCACGGACCTGCAGAGGAGTAAAGTGTATCATGTTGTATCCCCTCTCGCTGATGCCCCGCAGGTGTCGCTCCCAATCGCCAGGGAAGCGGCCCATGAGCTTGCTGATGATGGAGAAGAGCGACAACGCCGGCAGCGGCAATGGCCGGCCATCCAGCTTGAGGCGGGGAGCAACATCGATGTAGTATACTGGAGTCTTCTTCAGATCCTCGTGGCCGTTGGTGGACTTGGGGACGTCGTCGGCATCAAGCTTGGGCAGCTCGGCATAGGTGGTGTAGAAGGCAAAGACGCCAGACTTGTAGATGGGGATGGAGATTTCGAGGGTCTTGTTGAAGTCGGGAGTCAGCCTGGTGATGATGATGTTTATTAGCCAAGTCCAGCTCAAGTTCTCGAAGCAGATCCCCCTGTCNNNATCATGGCGAGCTTGGGAACTGCTTGGGCATCGACCGTGAGCNNNCTTGTACTCTCGAAACTTGTCCCGCCTAAACTCGGCCCCCTGCTGCGGGATGTTGACCCAAAGACTGCCATTGCGACAGATGGACGAGGTGCCCTCAATGGCAAATCTGATGGTGATGGGATCATCCCCAGTAGGATCGAGATAAATGTACTCTCCCGCGACCTGGGGCGAGCCGTCGTCGTTGAGCTGCAGCAGATAAACCTCCGTGGTCGTCATGATTCCTGGGCTCATGGTGAGAAAGGAGAGGGGCCCAAAGCCTGTGCCCCGCGGCTGGTTTTGTAGCTGCTCGTTACAGCGGCCTTAGCGTACCTAAGCAGCTGCTGGTTTGCAGGGATCGAGCACTGCTGTGGCGATCAGCTAAGTAAGCCGTGGTGCTGTACTGCTGTTAGTTCCAAGGCCGTCCTCGCAAGGTAGGGAGATCAGGAACAAACAAGGAAGATCCGGATTGCTTGATCAGTTGCAAGACTCTCCCTTTTGGGCTGCGATGGGCGGAAGACGAAAAGGATCCCAGACGCGAATCAAACTGCTTCTCCTTCTAGCTGCTTTTTTTAACGCAAGCGAGCCAGAGACGCTGCTGGTTGGCCGGCAGATTTTGGTGTCATGTCATGGTGGTTTTGACTTGGCCCAAGAGGTGCAGGCGCTGGGCGAGTGGCGTGGGCGAGCCATTCCAAGGCACCAGGAACCACCCGGGAATCAAGGAAACGCTGGATCGAATTGCCTTTTTTTGGCTCCATTTCTTCTCTGCTGACGGACTATTTGTTCCCATTCTGTTTGCTTCTTTCTTCATGTACTTCCGGGTCGACTTGGCGAGTCAAACGGAGCTTATTCTGCGCTTGCATTGCGCAATGCACGGCATCGAGCGATGGTGTTGATGCTTGTAACACGGCAGCATGGATGTCATCTCCATGCAATTATGATGCCATGAGCCCGGGCAACGAGACAGCATCAATCTGTCATCTCCGCTAGCGTGCTCATTAGCACCGTGATACAGCATTAATTGATTCTTCATTCCAAGAAATCCACGAAGAATTTCCCACGAGGTGGCTGCAGGCTACGGAACTCGGTAGCTACAACCACTATACATATAAGCTTTTGCCTGTGTCGAGCTTGCAACAGCTGGCAATCAAGTCCTATTCCCGCTGCAAATCCTTCCCTACCGATCCAATTCGTATCCAAATGTCTGATTTTTCCATCCTCAACCCCCTGCAGATGACTGCGGCGATGCAACTTCTCTCACCTCATATCAAGGACCTTTGAAGCTCCTTTGTTCAACCCCGCTACCAAAAGTCATGACGTCACCATGGCCTCTGCTGATTCTGCCCCTAATCACGATCCATCCATAGCTTGGTTTCCAATTCCTCTCTAGGTAAGCAATGGATCAAGGTACTACTACTAGGTACTAGGTAGGTAAATAATTAGGCTACTCGTCCGCGATATCCATCTCACTAGTAAGTTTATATACCACTGCTCCGTATCATCCGGGATATCGATCCATTGTCTTCTTATAGGGAGTTCATTGAAATGGAAAAGCATTAAACAACTACTTCAAGTATATTCATACCAGCTACCTACAATGGACATCATCATACCTATCAAAAGGCCACATTCACCATCCGAAGGCCCCTCCGAATCCAATCAATCCCGCCAATCAATCCGTCTCTGTGCTACTTGATGCCCAACTACCAACTACTACTAATGAATACAAGCCCTCATAGCCTTTCCGCTTCCCCTTAGCCGCGCTCTCTCATCGGATAACTTCATTTGCTTACTGCTCAGTCGCTGGGACCACGTTGGGGGTTGCTGGATAACCGCTTTCTCTGTTCAGTGTCTCAATGCGCTAATCGTCTGGATTCGGCGAGGCCCAAATCCAGCCTCGGCCATCTCAACTGCAAGCTTGGTTGCTTCATCAAAGTCTTCCTCTGGTAGTCCTAGCACCTTATTGGCCAGACCATACTTGGACTCAAAGTTGCCGTCGCCATTGGGATAAAAGGCGCGCGAGTACATGGCCATACCAAAGCCTACGACGTTGCCGGTCTTGAAGATCTCCTGCCCTCGCTTGAACCGGACGTCTGTTGGCTCATACTCAATCTGCCAGTCGCTATCGGTTGTGCCCAATGCCTTGTGCACGCTGTCGAGCATGTCTCTCTGAGAGACGAGGAAGCTGGAGATGTAAAGGATTTTGTTGCGCCACTGAGAGATAGTAGGCGATTGGTCATCCTCATCGTCAGGCAGCTCCTTGAGGCTAAGAAGCTGTGCCGCCGCCCTACCGCATTGTATCCAGGTTGACGTGTTGATGCGTGTCTTGCCGTCATCGTAAAAGGTGACCTTTTTGTTTGGAATATCGAAGCCATACCACGGTTCACCCATGGCAAGCGAGTACTCGTACCAGAAGCTGCAACTCATGTATACCCAAGACATACCGGCCTTTTCTATGGCATCAAGAGCAGCTTGGGAAGCTTGGGCACCGGGAGCGGTGTAGATGTCCGTCAGAAGTTGCTTGTTGGCAAAGTCGCCGCCATACGAGTTGGGCATGATCCACGACACACCAGCCTTCTCTGCTGCAGCGATGACTTTAGTCTGAGTGTCTCTAGGAGCTGTCACGGCAAGGGAGATGAAGAGGAACTGCTGGCCCTTGAGCCCATCAACGAGAGTCTGTTCGTCATCATAGTCGACTTGGACGACTTTGACCCCAGCAGGAAGCCCACTCTGGCTTCCAATACGGGTAATGGCGGTAACAGTGTGCTTTCCGGTCTTGAGCAGCTCCTCGGCAATATGTTTGCCAACTTGGCCTCCAGCCTTGGAAGATTTGATCAGCAACCCATGAAGCAGAATCAAAGGTAAGACGGCAATTGCTAAGCTTACTCCAATAATGGCCACGTTCTCAATACGGTTGGTGAAGCCTGCAGGCTGATCTTTGGCGTACTTGATGGACATGATGGCGATTTTTTGGTTCTAGGTGATCTGATATATAAGATGAAGGTGAAGAATTGTCTGTCTTTGCTACGTTGCTTTGACCTTCCTTCATTGCCAACATGGACGATGTTCGTCTTCCCTTTATACATTTCCCAACTCACATATTAACCCCTTCTTCTTGTTATTCTCAACTCTCTGCAGGATTCTCCCTTCTCGCTGATAGACCGTATCCCCGGCCCTTAGAAATCAGATCTCCAGACATCATGAAGCGAACGGAATTGGAATTCCCCAAAACAGCAATGGGATCGCACTACCGGTACCGTGGTTCATTAGCTGCCGACAGCCTGCCGAATCATGGATCGCTCAAATACGAAATGAGGTTAGCCTGACTGAAGCACGGCGACAACACTTGCTAAACTCCGGGTGTCACCACTTATAATCCACTTGAAGAGGCCATAGCGATCCTTTGAAACACATCATCTGAACGGCATTCGCAAATCGTGTTGCGCCGATAGTATGATACTCGGTCTTGCTCGGATTTCCTAAAATGCCGTTCGAGGTTGAAACGACAAGCCACTGAGGAAATGAGCGGCACTGTGCGCGATTCTATGACGACTACCAGGAACAGTCCGCCAACAGCAGGCATGGGAGCAAAAAATTACCAAGACTCATTGTGCAAACCTTAACCCCTAGAACGGTATTCTTTGGCGTTTGGACGCCTCGTAGTTTGAGAGTGGGCGGAGAAGTGCATCCAAGGGTGGTTGAAAGCCTCCCTCTGAAAGGCCAGCTATTCGCAAAATGTTGTGACACACGTAAAGTAATGTTTCCAACTTTCCACTAGTACGCTCTTTATACTCTTCAAAAAAATAAAATCTCAAATTGTTATAACTGAAAAAGGGTTATTTCGATGCAGGCACTGTCTACGCATGAATAAAAGAGTATCGAAACACCACACACACAAATGGTGATACCGGAGATACCCTACACTGTAGCATATCCACAGAATGGCTGCAAAAAAATCTAGTCTATTGCCCCAAACTTTAATTTATATTGCCATCACAAAGTCTATCTCATCTTTTCTTCACGATATGCGATAGTTGGAAAAATATTGCGGCAGTAAAAGGTGCAAAGGGACACCTCATACATTTCTGAGCTAGGTTCCTAGAATGCGTTGATGTTGCATATTCAACAGACGTTTTCCAGCAACACTACGTACAAATATTCCAGATTGACAGCGAGGTGTATATCGTGAGACTCAGAATATAATCAGAATGAATGGTTAATTCTTCAGGGATGAAACCTCAATGGATTTGTTTGGAAGCCGTGTCGCCTGGTATCTTCTCTTTGCAGCTCTCCGAACAATTCGACTGCGGATATGTAGTCGTATAATTAGCGGCAATAAAGTAGCTACTTTGGAATTTACATCAACTGCTGCCCCATCTCATAATCATGATCCGATGAATGGCCTACGAGATAGATCAATACTGTTATTACCGGCTCTCAAAGGCCGATTGCCCGCCCTCAAAGACCCGGACTTCAATAATGCTAGGGAACAGCTACCACCACGGCTACATCATGAAATTATGAACTACGCGAAATGTAGTTAGATTGTCGGACGAACCTTCACAGCATTTTTAACTCCTCTCCAGGTTTGAAGAGAATCGCCTTGGTATAGCTGTATAATACGTGGAGTGAGATTTCACAGCATTTTTAACTCGATCCAAGGCTCAGAGAAATTGAACACTGTCCCAATGACTTGTTTAGGTGCTGGATACCGCCAATCATTACAGCTTTGAAGCTGGATAAGGTACCATGAAAGAGAGTCATTAAAATACTGCACCTTAATCTTGTGCAGATCCAAGAATCGCACATCGCAGTACTAATGTGGTCTTTGAGCCCTTTGGTCTGATGAGATGTAAAAAAAGCAACGGCGACAGCGCACAACTCCTTGCACGATCCTAAAAGATAATGAACTATGTAAAATGCAGTTAGATTGGCAGCTCTGTAATTCGACAGCAATTCTGGGGTCTGGCTCTTTAGATTTGTAGATCTGAGTTTCCAGGTATTGGCAGCCTAATCCGAAGCCTCTTCCTCTTCACAGCATTTTTAGTCCCTCCCCTGGCTTGGAAGAGAATTGCCTCGATGTAGCTACCTATGCAATACGTGGAGTGAGGGTTTACAGCAATTTTGACCCGATCTATAGCTCAGAGAAGTTAACACTGTTTCAATGATCACTTGTCTAGGTGTTGGAAAGCTTCGCCTCCTTAAATATCACCAATTTGCAGCTTTCAACTTATACTAGATACCTACGATAAACGGAAACCACTGGAATCGCAGAGATAGGAACCATGATTCGCAGTACCAATGTAGCCTTTGAGACCTTCAGTCTATCAGTTACTTGGCACAAGATAAAGATCTTACAACAGGTTTCTTTGCAACCTTCAGGGTAGGGCAAGCTGCATCATGGCCATATGAAACGTGGTTGATACTGCTAGCGCTCGGTTTGAGAAGAGTGTGTTACTCGACAGTAGAGTAGACAGACGGCAAGGAGCCGCTCCCGCGATTCGCTAGGGCCAGCTTCGTCTTGGCACAGATTCATGCTTTTGCGCGGAGGCCCTGGCACAAACTGGAGAACTGATGACGACATTGGTTCTTTTGGGGATAGAATGAATTGGCATGGATCATGGGCCAAGGCGGAACGCCTGTCAGCCCCATTTCTCAATTTGATGGGGTGCTGCGTTAGTTCCGACAGCAGATTAAACTTCTCCTCGCGAAGGACAAGGGTTCACTCGCCTCGCATACCCTGGGCTGTGGCTTTAAGGAGTTTTCGTGGATACCTGTGTTCATGCTTCTTGGCATGGAATGTTTTTACGTTACATCTGCATCTTCAAAGTTGAGGTTGTGGTATATGCCTTGATACCCAGCTGGAGTCAAGATGTGATATCCGAGTATCTTGGTCTTGAGCAGGGACACGCACTGACGCACCTTTAGATTAATTGGTCGCGGGAAGGGTGCTTCTTCCCCTTATGGCCTTGCTGTTCATGGATAGCTTCTTTTTGTTTGTGATGAGGAGGCTCTTAGCTCGCCAGCTTAATCCGCCACCTTTCTTCGCTTACATGCATTAGACCTCGAAAGTTGGAGGCCGGCGCCATCCGCCATTAACATCCAATCTCACAAGCTCCAGCCGAGACGAAAGGCACGTTGCTACATAAGGCCTCAACTGGTTTTGGCAACGTGCCGTGCCGCAGAAGTGCCTGTATACAGTATGTGGTGACGCAATTCCTGAAGCCGTGCTTCGTACTCTGTGCTCTGTTACAGACTCTGTGCTCCATTCTTCGTTGTCTGTTGCATGTCCTTTGTGCTTTGTTCCTGTATCTAGTTTGAGCCGTCTGACTGGCCCAGGGTCCTCCAGGGAGCTTTCGGTCCGTGAATACCCAAGTCAAGCTGGTGATTTTTCCGCCTGCCTAGGACAGCAGCTCCAGCTCCCGCCACATAGGACTTACCGTTTCCATGAGTGCTCCGTGGTGGCTCCGTAGTGGCCAACGGAACGCGATGCAGAGTGGCTTGCAGAAAACCGGTTGTTGACAATCCTGTGGAGAAGCAGAGCGGGCTGAGCCTTTGACAGATGGATTTAGCCGAGTCGGGCTCTTTTCCAGCAAGTCCAAGGTGGGTATGCAGGATACAGGGGAGTTTCGGGAGACGAAACGGCACGTGAAATTTCACGTGACTCTCCCTTGCAGCATCAAGGAATCAAAATCTTCGCCTGTCATCGAGATTGCGCGCTGGCTTGGTCAGAATCTTTCCACCTGTTCAACTCGGAATGGAGCCATCTGGCCCCAACAGTCAGACTTGGTCAAACAAGAACCTTGAAGTTATTCCAATCTTGTTTTCTCCCTGCTCTTGTAGTGGGCCGGCAGCAGATGGAGGCGTCCACCTCGTTTGCAGTGCGGGCCGGAGCATTTTCTCCGGAGCAAAACCTCCGTCTGATGTTATACAACAGCGCCTTTGTATTCTCTTACACCACAGCACAGCAGAGACTGCAATCGCGATCCCATCGATGGTGACGCCAACGACTGAGCTCTCACTGGCCCCTTGCCCTCCACTACGCTATCCACAGCGTTTAGTGCTCCTCCTTCTCCTCTCAAGGGCCCTGATAAGATTGCCAATTGGACCGCGGCTTGCTTCACGTCAAGAACCGCTGCACCTGTCGCGGAGGACCAGCCCAACCTTCTACTAGCTACCAGAAGGACCCGGGCAGGGGTGGCAGACAGAAGGGCTTCTCTCTTACAGGGGGTTTCCTGCCTGAAGATATGTTTCTGCTTCGGTGTGGGTGTTGGCCTTGGGGGTTGCTGGCCGCTTTGAGAACGAGCCGTGCCTTGGTTGGGACGTACGAGTATCGTATGGCTGCATGTTGGGCTCTGACGATTGAGGATCTTGGCTGCTTTGGAAGATGCCAGCCTGACTCTTTTCCCAATATCTTTGCTGACTCTTGTGTAGCCGAACTCTACCGCGCACTGATCCGCCATCTCTCTCCTCTTCCTCAGGAAGGGTTAGAAGCGCACACTTTGATATTGGAGCCCCCGCCGAAAGAAGCAACGCCGGCGCATCGTGGAGCTGACTTGGTCGACTCCTTTGGCGCCGGTTTGATATAACTTGGCTTTGGAACCGGGTTGGCTGGCCCCATCCGGAACGGGGGCCGGCTGCATTCTTTTGATGAGTGTGTGTGCGTGCTTGGCCCCGGACACCGATGACCACCTCTGCCATCGCACCAAGCCATCACACTTTTGCCCTTGCCATCATGTACTATTATGCGCGACCCGCAGGGCCACCTACGTGACGCCGTCTCCACACCGGCTTTGTGTGCTATGTGCACTACTATCCTGCATACAGAGGCTAGCCAAGTGCTCAGATCAATTTCCTAGTTTGAACCTTGTATACCCTCCCTGCCTGCCTGTCCAAGATGCTTCAAACGGTCTGAGGCATGACTTTGAAGGCGCTAATACGACTTTGCTAGCCCAACGGGCAGCCAGGGGTAACCGTCCTTTCACTTTTCCTTTGCTTGCGGGAATACGGTTCAAAGGCTCCAAAGGGCCCCCAGCCCCAGCCAGGCGGCGATCTGGCTATCATGGCCAAGAATATATTTAGCAATGACGTTTCCGCCTTGTTAGGGGGCGCATATCTTCTTCTCATCTCGTTGCTGATCTGCTCATCGTGGCTCTCCTAAACTTGTGAACATTATTCCTGGAACTTGTAATCCAGGGCCGGGCATCGTGTTGTAGATATCATTTTTCAAAGGCCAAGATCTTACAAGGCAAACAAACATGGCTGGCATTGCCGAAACTTCCCCATACATCGCTTGCGGTCCAGACTACGCCAATGCAGGTCACATTTCCCTGCCATATCCGCCGGCGGATCGGGAGGGCACCTCGACCACGATCTGGCCCAACCTGTGCTACAACTCGACTGGTCTAGAACACTCAGATGTCTTCTTACCTACTCTCCCCTTGCAAACTGCCGAATGGGATATAGCTGAGGGCTTCCTCAAGTATCCCGACCCAAGCAGCATTACCAGCCCTCCCGCCGAAAGCGTTACATCTGGCAGCGAAAGCTCTCAAAGCGCCGGCATGATATGGGATTATCAAAACGACCAACTCCCACAGGGCCCTGAATACAGCCCGTCAACACCAGGAACCTCCACCACATCCGACAACTGCTTCTCCATCGCACCATCATCACTACACACATTCAAGGAAGAGTCTTCAACAGCCTGCAGCAAGAAGCAGACAAAGACTCGGAAAGCATCATCATTATCATCATCAACTGAAGAGGGCAGCGTCGCAAAAAGGCCTCGCCGGACCAAGACCCCTCAAGAACAAGAAGCAAGCCGCCAGCGCATTCGGGAGAAGAATCGCGTGGCGGCGGACAAGTGCCGCGGCAGACAGAGAGTCGCGGTGGAAAAGCTCAGCTCCAGGCACGACGCCTTGGAAGATGAGAATCGACAGCTTAATCAGATTATGAAAGAGTTGGTCGCGGAGCGCATTGTGCTGAAGAATATGCTGCTGGAGCATGGCAGCTGCGGGTGCGAATTAATTGAGAATTATCTGCGGGACAGCGCGGTGCGATGGGTGAAGCAGGTAGAATCACAGTCTATTAATGTAGAGGCGGCCTGACTAGTAGTTTATTGTAATGTAATAAAAAGAAGAATTAAGCGCATTTTTTTGCTTGCCTCTGTTGATTGATTGTGAGATTTGGCTCAGGTTTTTTTTATATCGCCTTTGGAGTTTGTAGACCTGAGTGCATCCATTTGTGGGAGCATCGGGATGCTATTCACACACAATCTGACTGCAGCACTACGGCGTATGCAGCGCCCCCAAAGAAACATGCGGCATCATCAAACCAGGTTTATAATTCTGAAATTATATATTGATGCTATTATGTCCTTTTATTAATGAACTAGTAAAATTGGCATATTTTTAAAGATTTGCTAGTACAATGAGCGTGTAAGTGGCTGTCGCCTCTCCCGTTCGCAGAGCCGCATCTTCATCCCTTCCCAACGCCATCCGCACCTCTCTCTCAGAATTCCACGAAAAGAACCAAATAATCATCTTATACGCCTTCATATCATAGATTCCAATAAAAGTAACACAAGTTTATGCTCATAATAAAACTCCAGAACCTCCCAGCGCCCATCAAACCACCACCCCAGCACCCCCAAACCAACCCTCACTCTGACCAAACTCCCCTACAAACAGCGACATGAAGTCGAATATGCACAATTTTTTGACACCTCCGCCATGTATGTCATTCCGCATGCCCCTAGTCTCACTTCACTCCCACCCAGCTGTTCCCAGCGCTTGCCGATCGCTCGTGTCCGCATCCATGGCCGTGGGACCGTTTGCTGATCGGCGCCCGAGGCTGCCGTAAAAGGTAGAACCATACGGGGATTAAATAAGGCTTGACCGTGCAGAATAGGGTTCTTGGCGAACATGTATGCTTGTGCAAGGGTTGTTTTCTCACAAACTGAGCCCGTGGTGATGGCGTCAGAAGGGAGAGAAGGGAGCGGGCTTTGAAAGGGGGATTTTTACGCTACTTTTTTGAACTTTTTGCTTTTATGTGAGTTGTAGTAGCATATGACTTTGGTATGGGTATTAGGAAGGATGTGCAAGGCGCGTGATTGGGACTAGAATCGAGATTGCAGCCTTCTGATCGACGTTTTTGGTGGAAGGTTTTCTCCGAACGTAGGACGGGTTCGAGAATGTAAGTGATCTACGAGACTAAATTGCACATCAACGGGCACTGGATTTTGGTGCTTTCGTTAATGAAATGAGGCTTGACTAACCCGTGATCTTCAGTGATTTACCGAGAATAGTTTGTCGCTTGGCTAGTTGTGCATATAACAATGGGTAAGAGCGAGGTTTGCGGCTCGCTATGCCGGATCGTCAACGGACCCGGGAGTTTGGCGTGACATATCGCCGGAGAAAAAGATCCGTATAAATTTTCACTGCCATGAATCTTTTGATGAATCCATTACATCATTTGTATATTGAGAATGGCGTGAATGGTTATTGAGTAATGTCGTGGGGGTGAATAGATGTATATCCGGGCATGTGCGAGAGATGTGGCATATATGGGGAGTTTTGGTACCTGAATCACGGCACAACAAAGAATTTATTGGGTAAAAGTCCAAGAACAGAGAGTCTGGTCCATCAAAGTGGGCAAAGCCGTATTGCATTACTTCCTACGCGCCCTGGGGCTATGTTGTTTGAAGAGACGTGCATGGGCGGACACGGGTTGAGACGAAGAAACCATGATCAAACTAACATTGATCGTATTGAACATTCATGAGTACTGTAACCAAAAAGATGTAACAATGCCTGGCCGGATCTACCGCTTTATGACATGAATCCTAAAACGCCTCCATACACGCACGCCCGCCTATTCGCCTGCCACGCCGCTGTACTCTCAACATTGCATGTTTTTTTTTCAACGCTCGCTTTCTTTGCATTTACAGAGTTGGTTGTGTTTTCTCAGTCTCAGAAACCAGTCTGGGAATGTCGTCAACGCTGGCCTTGCCCAACAGAATGGCATTGACAGCCGTCAACAGAGGATAATCCATCTCCAGTCCTCGGGCCTTGAGGAAGCTGTTGACCTCAAACGCCGTGCTGGTACCCTGGAGCTTCTGTCCGTTCAGGTCTTGCTTCTCCACCTCATCAACAGAGATGCCCTTCTCAACGGCCTTCTTCGCACAACGGAAGTTACGTCCTCCGGAGCAAGAAGTGATCAGATCGGCAACACCAGCAGAGGACTCGGTAAAGGTCGCGGTATGCACCGTCTCGCCAAAGAACTCCTTGCCAAACTTGACCATCTCCATCAGGCCGATTCGCATAACGGCAGCCTTGGCATTGTCACCCCAGCCACGACCATCCACAAAACCAGCGGCCAAGGCAACAATGTTCTTCAGAGCACCACCGAGGGATACACCGGCGACGTCAGACACCAACTGGACGTGGAAGTAAGGTCGGTGGAAGAGGGTGCGGAAGCAGTCGTGATCAAGAGGAGGGTACTCTGCAGGGACGGGAGTCAGCTTCGTCTTTGACTTGCGGCCCCTAGCATCGCGATGCGCCATGTCAGTAGGCTCGGTGACGGTCATGGTCAGGTTGGGGCTCTGAGACCGTGGCGTCGGCGCCCTGCTGTTGTCCATTGGCGGCGGGTCGTAGGCAATGGTTGTCTCCGACCACTTCTCCGCGGCAATCTCGCTGGCAATATTAGCCCCGCTAAGAGCACCGACGTAAATGTTGAGGCCGTCGCCGATCCACTCGCTGAACAGGCTGACACCATCGTCCGACACGTTGACGCCCTTGATGCAGCTGATGCCACGAGCAAAGGGCAGGATCTTGCCGCGGATCTGGTCGCAGACATTGCGGATGAACTGGTGGGGAAGGTTGAAGATGAGGATGGTGGAGTCTTGGACAGCGTCGACGAGAGAGGGGTTGGCGACGATGTTGTTGGGGAGGGCGATGCCGGGCAGGTATTTGACGTTTTCGTGGTGTTTATTAATGATGTTGGTGAGCTTCTGGGGAGCGTCGCCGATGGACTCGTCGTAGTAGGGTGACGTTTTGGGGATGCTGACGTCTTCCTCATACACCCACATCTGGACCTCCTCCTCGAAGAGGTCCTTGTTGACTCGCGTGTTCTCGGCAATGATCTTTGCAATCGTAGATCCCCGTATAAAAAATGGAATTAGAAGCTGACAAAATACAGATGCTGAGTTATTCTTCTCGTACCAGTTGCCAGATCCCACAATGGTGACCTTGTGCTTCTTCTCTGCACCGCCCAGGAGAGCCATCTTGTCGGTTTTGTTGAGGTTGTTGAGGGTGGAGTAATTGTAAGAGAAGCTGAGCTTGTATGCGACGCTGTATCGGTACAAGCAGAGATTGGCTCCAAGGGTGGAACTGAGGCGAGAGCTAAAGAGTCGAAGCATGCAATCGAGAGCACCGCAAGTGTGTATATGTAGGTATATATACCTGTCCTGTTTCCAAGGTTGTCTCGTGCCAGAAAGCAGGAAATTGCAGCAAGAGGGAAAAGAGTGTGCCAAGCTCATCGTGCCAATGACGCAGCGCATTAAACAGGCNNNCCGCTTGCCGCTTCGGGCCCTCGCCCCAACCGATTTACTAGGGCCCTGGTTGAGCATCCAAGGCACGCGCCAACCGTTTTTCGCCGAGATGCGAGGGAACCCCATCAGTATCACATGCAAAGCTGGCGTGCAGCATGCAAAAGCGTCACCCCTGGTCTGGATTGGCCTTTCACATGCCAGCGATGAGGCATGCTGAAGATATGCGTCTGGTGATTTGACTGACTGTCGTGATTTTGTTTCTTTTTTAAATTAGACACAGATGCAATGGGAGGATCACAATCGGCGGCTTGAGCCGAGGACTGGTAAGAGGTTCACGGCACATCGGACACACATGGGAGTGCAACACCGTGTAAGTGTGCTTATGCAATGCAATGCAGCCTCTGAATGGGAGTGCAGCCATTTATACTTTCTTTCCAAACAGCACGTGGTCCTGTTTTATTTCCTCTTTCTTTTTTTATTTCCCTAATCACGACTCAACTCGTTTATAGAGTGGCTGGCTAGTGCCACGTCTTGCACACTCCACGTGGGCATCCAGCAGGCCAATCTTCCAGTAATAGTGTCAATAGCTGGGTGGATTTCTTCAGATACAAGCAAGGTAAACAAGACAACGACAATGGCCATGATTGATAGGAATACATCAGTCCCCGTGTACTAGTAATAACGCACTAATGCAATACGGCAAACTCGCTCTTTGCTGAAACAACGATACAAAGCCAGCTAACGTCAGCGCCAATGTCTGACAGGCCAAACCCAAAAACCCAACAAAACAGAATGCTCTCCTTTTACTCTTCCTCCTCCTCGCTCTCTTGCATCAAAGACGCTTTCTCTTCGTCTGTTCCAACTGTTCCAAGGGAAAATGACTTTCGTCGCTTCGACTCGTCCTTTGAATCCTGCGTTCGCTCGCCATCGCCAAAGATGAAAATGAAGATCTTGTCGTAGCTGTACCACATGACGCCAAACAGCCCCGATATCGTGTTTGCAGCCCACTGCGGAACCCTTCCCCTCTCGTCTGCCAAAAAAGTCGTTATGCCAAAAAACCAGAGCAGCATCGGTGCCCAGAAGAGGAGGAATAGGTTCTGCCCAATCTTCTGCCTCAGCGTCGTCGCGGTGTAGGGCTGCATAGAGGCTAGATAGTCCTGATAGGCTAGAGGAAGCTCATGCTCTCGCGCACCGTCTTGCAAGAGCTTCAGGTATCGGGCGCTCGGCTGAGCATAGTCGGGCTTTGGCCTATGAGGACCAATGACGAATCTGGTCCACCAACTTCTCTTGTCTGAATCTGGTTCGAGCGGGATGTACGGCGCATAGAGCGTTCTTGCGAGGAAAGGTTTCGGCAGCGTGGGCACCGGTGGGAATGGCTTCTCCGGAACGCCAACGTCGGCGGGCATTGGCAGACACGGCACCATGATCTCCTGGTAGCCTGAGCCACCGCCTTCGGTTCTCATAATGTTTCGCCAATCATCCTCTGTTACTTCATATACGACTCCCATGAGGCCACCATCCCATTCCTGCTCCGTCTTTGGCGGATTCAGCGGCGGGATGATTGGGGGGTGAAGGGGGTCGGGCAGCTTGGGCTTTTCGGGAAGCTTTCGATATCCGACATTTGCAAAGCACGGCTCTCGGTACGGCAGTCCGGGCAGGTCGAATGTCAAGCGCAAGATCGGGACGGAGACGTTCATCTGAGAAAGAGGTCGCACTTTTCGCTTCCCTAGAAATGTTTCTGCACACATGTTGGAGCCGTAGGCGAGGTAAAGGACGGTTTTGGCAGACTGCGCGACATCTTTGGGAGCATCTTCGGCAGCTTGGGCGAGACGTTTCGGTGAGGTGTTCGGAATAGAGGATATCGGCGGATACGAGCCTTTTGCTGGATGTTGTTCTACATTCTCGGCCTTTTCGAGTGCGGCCACAGCAGGGGCGATGGCGTCTGTTCCCTTCATGATGGCTAGATACGGGCGTACAATCTGGGTACGATGACTAGCTGATGTCGGGATTAAAACCTCTTTGCTGGCGGCGCAACTACCGTACTTATGGGCAAACGACACACGCATGAAACGCGGCTAGGGGGCTATTTATCAACTAAAGCTGCAACGATCAACCACCCTCCAAACACCCTCTTCGGCACCAGCGCTGCCTGACCTGCAGGACTCCTCATTTTTTTTCTCTCCGTGGTTGTGACTAACGAGCTGCTCTAACTTGCGGACTCCAAACCCGTGCGGAGCGTCGGACCTGGGCTTGCCTGCGAATACCGATGATCCGACCTATGGCAGCGTTGCAACGGCTGAATAATCACCAGTCGTGACATCAACTCGGCGTGTCGCCCTTGGCCGCTCATCGCTAAAGTACAAGGGGGAAACTCCGCACGTTAAAAAAGGGAAGCGAATGGTTTAAGTTGATCGGAATTATGGATTAGTCGTTGAATGGAGGCTAACGGGCTGCTGTGCTCAGCAAGATGGACATGGAAGGGAAGGCGGGCCGAGACGTGGTGCGACGCGGGTCTGATTTGCTAATCTGGCCTGAAGGAAGAGGCATGCATGATACGGTGAGTGCGTAATAAGTGAGCGGACGTAAGCTGTGCCTTTCTGGAAGGATTTCATCTAATCTAATCTAGAATGAGGTGCGGAGCATCTCGTATTTGACTGTAGCGGACCAACAGGAAAGAACACGAAGATCGTTGAGGGATACGAGTGCAGTAAAAACCAACGACAGCTTCTGTGATCCCATTTGCCTATTCTGTGTATGCAGTATCAATTCCCTTCCCGCTGCAGGTAGAATATGGGGAAAGCCAATCGTAGCATGTATACTGTACTGTAGGCAATTGAAGAACCGTTGAGCCTAATTGATCTCCATCGCTTGGTGGCTTCCGAGAACCGACAGAAATAGACCAGCAGAGATTTAAAAAGAAAAAATCGATCAAAACCACGCAATCTTCAAGTCCCCACCGACTAATACGCAATACTCCGATCCGCCAACATTCGCCCTGACCCGCCTCCTTTAAACGACCGAGTCGAGTCAAGCCCATTGTGCCGACCAAAGAGCAAAGATGGAACCACTTTGCAACGACCCTCTCCAAAGGCGAATGAGACGCGCCAGCGCCTCCCAAATGGGCAGCAGTCCTCCGTCAGCCTCACATGGCGCTCGCCCAGGGGTCCACAGGCGAAGGCTTAGCACGCGCTCTAAGACCCCTACTCTGGCTCTCCTATTGTGACGCCGGCGGCTGGATCGAGGTTACTTCGGTGTGTTTTGCCTGCCCATGCTAGCCTCACTTTAGGAAAAGTGTCTTGGATGGAATCACTGGAGCAGCGGGAAGAAGGCGTCGAAAGGGGGGACAAGGTGGGCAAAAAAAAAAAGTTGTAGAATACGTGTCGTGTCCTTTTTTCTCTCTTTTCTCGTAACTTCGTAAGACGTCAATTCCAAAAAGTCAGTGAATCTTAACTTTTAAGATATCCCCTCTTTCTCTCTTTCACAGTCGATCTGTGTACGTGTTCTTGTGATGCTGACTGTGTGAAAAAGGGTCTGAAATAAAAGTGAGTTTTAGTGTTTCGTGCTGCGCCCTTGAACTCTCCGGCTTACCTTAGTTCGTGTGAATTTGCGCAGGACTTCACAAAAATCTGGCAACATTCCTCTGCCATCCGCTCGTTATTATCTTTTGTGTTTAATCGGTTAATTGAGAAATCATGGCGACGACTGTGTCGGAGACGCCCAAGATGGGCATTGAGATGATGCTGGAGCGCATCATGGGCGCGATGGAGAAGCAGGTAAGTGATGACCCTGTGGTTGAAGGCNNNAGGCCGAGGCTGCGATTTTTTTTGCTGGCGGCAATCTCGGGCCATCAGCTGGATGCATCGATCAGGATGAGAGTGAGTCTAATGCGGAGGTGTAACCAAGAATTGACTGAGCTGCGAAAAGAATGCTCAGACCTTCGTACGTCGAACAGGAGCATGGAGATTATGCTCCAGAACATTTCTGTAGGTCGCCATCTCGCATTGCTTNNNATCACCGGCATTCAAGCGACATTCATTCTTTTCCTTCATCTTGTCGTAATTCTCACAATGCCAGCACAAGGACGCAGCAACAGCCCTCCGGGCCTCTCTGCCGGCATGTCTCCCAGCATCGGCCGTGAGCGTGCCCGCTCGCCTTTCTTGCCTCGCCGCTCCACAGCCCAGGCTGGTCCTTCTCAGGTCTTAATCACATCGCCCTCCCACGAAGTCACCACCCACTCTTTTCCCTTCCCGGATGATCGTGAGATTCCCGGATTCTACGTCGTGATCCCCGCAGGCGGTGCTGGTACCCGCCTGTGGCCCCTCTCTCGCGAGAACCACCCCAAGTTCCTACTCGATGTCAACCTTTGCGGCAACAGTTTGCTGCAGTCGACCTGGGAACGACTCCTTCCCCTGGCTGGTCCTTCACGAATGACTGTCGTCGCTGGACCTGCTCACTCCGAGGGCATTTTGGGCCAGCTGCCCAACCTGGATTCCTCCAACCTTTTCACCGAGCCTGGCCCCAAGGATTCCATGGCTGCCATCGGCTTGGCTGCTGCTATCCTGCTCAGACGCGATCCCGAGGCTGTGATTGGGTCCTTTGCGGCCGACCATATGATCTCTGGCGAGGATGCTTTCCTTGGTGCCGTTACCGAGGCCGTCGAGGTGGCCAAGGAAGGCTACCTAGTCACCATTGGTATTGCACCCTCTCACCCTGCCACTGGATTTGGTTACATCCGACTGGGTGACAAGCTTGGATTAAAATCAGCTCCTCACTCAAGATTGGTGAGCTCCTTCAAGGAGAAGCCTGATGCTCACACCGCTGCCAAATATCTTGCTACGGGTCAATACCGCTGGAACGCAGGCATGTTCGTCACCAAGGCCTCTCTCCTCATGGAGCTGATGAAGGAGAACTGCCCCGATCTCTATGAGGGTTTGATGAACATCTCTGCAGTGTGGGACGATGAGGCCGCACGCAAGACTGCCCTGGAGGAAGTTTGGCCCACTCTGGAGAAGATTCCCATCGATAACGCGGTTGCTGAGCCCGCGGCTGCCCAAGGAAAGGTGGCAGTTATTCCATCCACATTTGGTGAGTTATTGATGGATAGTTGTCTTTTATTGCACCTGATGGAATCATTTGTGCTGACTCGTGTAGGTTGGGACGATGTTGGTGACTTTTCATCTTTGGCTGAGATGCTGCCGGCTGAATCCAACAAGCCTCGTGTGCTTGGTGACCAGAGACTAGGTAAGCCACGCCTTGAACCTTTCCATCTCCTAGAAAGCTCTGCTAACAAGCTCTTGGTTGTATCTGAACAAACTGCTGGAGGAATTGTTGTGCCCGTGTCTGGCCGGTTGATTACGTGTCTTGGTGTTGACGACATTGTTATCGTCGACGCCCCTGATGCGCTCATGGTAACCACTAGAGCTCGTTCCCAGGAGGTGAAGTCACTGGTCAAGAAATGCCGCGAGGCTGGATGGAAGAATTTGTTGTAAGATCAGCTGGAAATATGCGTTGATTTGCTTTTTTCTCTTCTTCTTCTCTTCTTCTTCTTCTTTATTTATTTTTTTGGTTTGTTTGGGTGGGAGAGACCAGAGTGGAACTCGACCTTGGCGTATCTAGCCTGAGGGCTTCTTGCCAGCTGCCTTGCCAGCTGCTAATGTCGCGCACATCTAAGGATATGTTGCTACGCACGTATCACGCGTTTAATGCTCAGTTCAATTCAGATTTTATTTTAATCTTTTTCACTGATTGCTAGGTACAACGGTACCTTTCTTAGTTTGCACCTTGATTCTCAGGAGCCAATTCTTTGTGCCTCAGGGTTGAAGAGTTGAGAGGCACTCCTTCCCACTTCACAGGCGCTCCTCCCTCACTTTGTTGACCACCTACACAAAAGAATTCCCCCAACATTTTCCCCTCTTCCCCTCTCCCTCTCCTCTCTTCTTCCTGTCTTTCCAAGCCTCTCCGTTCATGATATTGACGACACTTCTCGTTCTTCTTTCGTGATTACTTCAAACATGGCTCCTAGACTACGAGCAAAGCCCAATACGCATGCCAGAATCCGGAGATGCTTGACCCAGTTTAACGAACTAGACGTCACTCCAAATAGGCCTGGAGAGAAGACTCAATATCCTGAGGCAAACAAGACTGATTCCTCACCCAACGACTCTAACGCGGGAGCTATTCACATCGACAAAGATGAGCCCCCAGTGAAGTCTTTCGCTTGGTCAGATGGTGGTTCTACTACGAACAATACCAGACGGAGCTCACCAGCCGACCTTGGGGATTTGTCCACTGACGATGTCTGGGACTTCGAGGAGTCTTTGGCTCCCTTTTCGAGCCCGAGTTCGGAGAAGAACCAACTTCCGGACACTATACCTCTAGTATCAGCAGAGCAAGA
Organism: Trichoderma sp. BMH-0061; assembly: GCA_030015385.1. Lineage (NCBI taxonomy): Eukaryota > Fungi > Ascomycota > Sordariomycetes > Hypocreales > Hypocreaceae > Trichoderma > Trichoderma sp. BMH-0061. The sequence continues at coordinate 926,941 of JARWZN010000005.1, forward strand.
CGACCAAGAGCGTACTCCGATGAAACAAGTCGACTTCTCTGAGACTGCGTCTACTATTTACCGCAGCTCCTCTTTCGTAGGAGGCAACGAACCCAAAGATATCTGGAATTTTGACGATAGCCCTTCGGATAGCAGCCCTGCTCCGGAAACATCTAAGAAGATGCCAACTATACCGTCAGGTCACCTACCAGCCGACGAGCTTTATGACTTGACTCCTAAGAAAGCTGTACCAACGCCAGCCGCTGCTGCATCAATGCCCGCCGCAGCCAAACCAAACGGCAGCCAGCCAGTCATAAATGACGAGACTAAGAGCTGTTCGTCCAAACCGACTTTACAGCCAAAGGAAAAGAAGCAGCGACCAAAAGCTAAAAAACCCATTCGGTTTGATTCTCTTACCCAAGAGATACTGGAGGAACCCATATCCAAGAAGAGGAAGAAGCAACCTGCGCCCGCTAGACTGCCAATCGTCAACGCTTTGAGAGAATCCGCAAAAGCATCTAGCTCTCCCGTCGCAGGTTCTCCAAAAACAAAGCCGAAACGGGCTCGGCCACAGAAGAAGAAGAAGCCGGAAATACCTCCAGTCCCCAAAAACCACCCAAACCCCAGAGGTGAAGATGTTATCACGTTTGTCGACAGTCCGGCCCAGCCAGTTACCGAAAGTCCGTCAGAATACCTTCCAGAGCTTCCAAGCACTGGAAATGGTGACGATTCTAATAGGAGCCTTTCTGTGAGCAGTGGTGATGACTTCACTGCAACACAGGAGCCAGAACAACAACATCGTCGTGTGCCAGCTGCAATCAACAGGCAAGACAATACCCTGAACGAATCTGGGACAATTTTTGCTGAACAACATGGGGCAAAGAGAAGACGTCTGTCGAGACAATTCAGTGTGTCGGAAAAGGGCAGCCCAGTCGTTGTCAATGACGCTATCCTTCCTGGGAATATTCAGCCCGTGCCCGTCAAACCACATCCTCCTATGAGTGGTGGTCTAGAGCTATCCACTGCTACACAATCCTCATCTTTTTTGAGGAGCGCATCCAGTGGTAAGCAGATCGAACAGCAGCATAGCAGTGCTTTCGGCGACATCAATGGCAAGTCCTCGTCGCAATGGTTGCGGCGGGTAAGCGACAAAGCACCGGTTCCAAAGCGCAAGCCAAGTATTGGGAAAAAATTACATGATGAGATCATGAAGAGCTTCCTTGGACAAACAGAGGTGGAACAAGAACCTCAAGAGCCTGAAGCAAAGTCGGCCCCTGCTGCCAGTCCCAATCATGTCGAAACCCAGATACGCCAGGCCGTTAACGTGAGTAGTATTCAGCAGTTTGTTTGGGAAGTCACCTGCNNNCCGCTTAATCAATTAATTGCTCGATTGGATAATAAGAAGAAGGAGATTTTCAACGTTGTCGACACGTATCAAAAAAATGGACAAGACTCTGTGCTACATCTCAAGCAGCAATGTCTACAAGATAGTAGCATCTTGGTGCAAACCCTCCACAGCGATAACGGACTGTTTGGCCAGAAATTGCGATCAACCACCGAATCGATTCAGGCTCACCGGTTGGCTAGGGCGAAATCTGCATTGGAGCTTGACAGTGCAGTTCAAAGTCGACATCAATCATACGATCGAACTAGACAGAGCCTCAGGGGTCTGAGGGACGTGATCATTCGCGAAAAGAATACTGCGGTGTGATGGAGGAGGCGTGTGGTTTAGCATGACCCGGCAGTTCAAGTGCGGGATACTGGCTGTGAGATGAGTGTTTGGCTCTAGTGATGCATGTATCATACGTGAAAGAGGACGAAACTGATGTGTTTGTTTGTTTCTTGTCTTGTTGATTGCCGCTTGTGCTGTAGCAAGCTGGGATCTACGATTTGATGCAAGCCCAACGAATGTAGCGGCAGACGAATTCAACTGTCAATGTCATGAATCATCATACAGCCTCTGCATCCAGTGAAATAAGCGAATTGGCCCAAGGTAGCATGCAGAGATGCATGATGCATGATGTGATGTGGGATGGCTGTGTCAATTATGCAGCCAGCCAATGGGGATTTGAATCATGTTGGGGGGTCTGGAATCACGATGCAAGCTTTGGCCTGAGACACGGCGTTGTGTTGTCTTGAAATCGTCCTTGGAGTGGCGTAGAGATTATTTATCAATATGCCCTCTTCCGGAGTACATATGTAGTTTGTAAGTGCCGGGTGACAGGAGATTGAAGATGAGGGGAGGATGACAGGGAGAGCCGGCGGTGAGGGAAGCCGTCGTCGTCGATGCGATACCGGGATCTCCATCGTTACATGTGTGTACCTACAGTAGCACCTACAGTATGCGCCCGATGGAAGTGGCGGCGGTATGTAGAGATAGATAGGCATGTAGGTACTCCGTAGTTATGTACGTGCTAGGTGAGTTGGTAACAGTATCAGCCTCAAAGCAAGCAAGGCAAAAGACTGGTGTCATGGATTGATGTCAGGTGCCATTGCTGGTAGGGACCACGAAGGACGACGGGTGAGCGGGCTGGGGGATTGCCAAGTTGCCAGCGAGCACTTGTAAGACGCAGGGCTTGTGGGGTAGCCGGCGCAGAGTTGGTTGGCATGTGAGGCGGCGAGAAATGGGGAGTAAGACAAGAGCAGAGCAGTTGGGGTGTGGGATAGAAAATGCATGCCTACGATAGGTGTGACGATGCCGAGGATGTGCAGGTAAAAAGTGTCGGGTGTTGGTGTGGTGGTGCTATCAAGACTAGACCAGGGAGTTTACGATTGATGCATTGCGGTGTGGATACGGAGTAATACAGATGCTTGTAAGAAATGGAGGAGAAAAGAAAGAGGGTACGAGTAGATTGAGAGAGGAAACGGGGAAAAGGGAAAAGAAGGAGAAGATGGAAGGAAAAAGGGGGGTTGTCTGTCTGTTGGTGGATGATGGTTACAGACACAGACGAGACAAGGCCGGGTTCCCGACCCAAAGGTGACGTGACGTGCATGCCAGCGGGTAGCTGAAACGGGCATGAGGGAGCACACAGACGGGCCTGAGCAAATCAAGAAGCGAGAGAGCTCAAAACAATTTGCAAATGGAGAAGCAGCGGAAAGTCGGCGAGAGAGAACAAAAAAAGGGAGGATGGGGGCGGCGCGAAGAAGACGATGGAGAATTGGGGGTCGGTTTGTAAGTGGTGGGTTGGCGGTATGAGGAATAGGCGAGGAGTAGTATATCTTTGGGTCTGGGGACAGTTTTTTTTTGTTTTTCATTTTCGGACTGGTTTCGGGTTGTTTGCTGCGTTGTTGGCCTGCGATTGATTGATTTGATCTCCTCAGAGGGCTTTGACGATTGGCTGCATTGAGGTGACTGCACTCGGGATTGGTGAGAAGCGGTTCTTTGGCGGTTTGCTGTTTTTGGTGCCTAACTCTGGGGGAAGGGAAGATAAAAACCCACGTTTGACCGACGACACACGCGCAACATTGGCGAGATCGAATACGAAAACTACGAGAGATTGAACGTCTTTGTCTCCTATTACAGTGTTTGTTGTCAAGCAGCAGACAGAAACAGATATGCGGTCGTCGAGATCATCATCGGCGTCTTCATCGCCCACTGGAAACTGGAGGTGAGAACTGCATCTACTTATCTACTACTTACTATTCCATCACCACCTACCTATAATGCACTCTTCGCATCAACATCACCCGGTTTGCCCGTCCGGGGAAAGGGGAAAAACAAAAAGAGTCATCTGCCCATTCTTTGATCGCATGTTTTCCCTCTTTTCCCTCCCTAAAAGTGCTGCTAGGCTCAGCTAGAACGCCTCAATGGCAGTGACGCAAGTGCAAGGCACAGCCCACATGTTTTCACTTGAGCCGGTGTCTCCGGGCGCTGCCTTGGTTTAGGTTGATTTGGGGGGGCCAAAGACAAAGAACAGCAGCCAAAAGAGAGTGAGAGAGAGAGCCCGGGGCGGCTTATACTTTTGGCTTCAACGTTTGAGTCGCGACGCCCACCTGACTTCGGATGAATTGATTGCTTGCCTACTTGCTGCATATTAATTAGTTTGCTCTCTTTCCATTGCTGCCTTGGAGAGGAACCTGTTGCGAGCCCTTTGTTTGCATTTAGGTGCATGTGGTCGTATTGCATCTGCCTGCTCTAGGTACTGCATACACACGCATGAAACAACCTTCACTTCACATCGTCTTCACCTCACCATCATCACATCACGCCTTTTGTCTCCCCCTCGTCATCGCCCGTTTCATCGCAATCTGAGCTCCTCCTCAGATTTCGCTTCACAAAGCCGGATCCAAAACCTGGACCGACCCCAACGCCCCGCATTTATTTTTTTCTAAGCCCATTTCCTTAATCTGCCGGGCTTCTCTCTCGCCTTACACACTTTTTTTTTACTTTCTTTATTCTTCTACTTTCCCGTCTAAAACGAAACAACAAACTTCTCTGATTCTCATCTTTGTGCTTCTTTTTTCCGCCTCTCTAGCAGTCATTTCACCGGCTTCTCCTTCATCTACCGAAGCCGCGAGTCCAGCTCCGGCAGCAGCACAAGCTCGTCCGAGTCAATTCGTCCCTGGGGCAGCTCCAGCACCAGCACCAGCCGGGCGACGCCGCGCGACGATTCGCATAGCAAGAGGAAGAGGCGCAAGCACAGGATGCCTTTCCGACAACGCATGGCCCGCCACTTTGGCGATTCTGTATGACATTGTCCTTTTCTTTTTCCGTCTTTTTTCTCTTTTTATTTTTTATTTTGACCCAACGACCTTTGCAATCTCCTCTTCCACCGAATCCCACCCTTCCATTTACACGCCCTTGAGATCCTGTTTGCTTAGGGCCCTGCTAACGTCATTGGATCGGCAGCTGTCCCCCGAAAAGGCCTACCTCAGCTACTACGATGTCCTCCTCACCGTCGAAGACATCAAATCGCTTAAGAATGATTGGCTGACCGACAACAACATTGCCTTTTGGGAAGAATATCTCGAGCACGAGACGCTCCCGCGATTTCCCCAGGCCCGCATCATCCTGCTGCGACCCAGCATGACGTTTCTGCTCATGAAGGAACCCGACATGCGCCATGTCCAGGCGGCCCTGCCCGACTTTTCCAAGGTCACCCACGTCTTCCTGCCCATCAACGACAACCGGAATGTTGCCCAGGCCGAGGGTGGAAGCCACTGGTCGCTGCTGCTGGTGTCTGTTCTCGACGGCATTGCCTTTCACTACGACTCTCTCGGTGGCGCCAACTATGCGGAGGCAGCCCTGGCGACGCGGAAGCTTGGCACCATTGTCGGACGACAGATTCGATTCATCAACTTGGAGGACTCNCCTCAGCAGGAAAACGGTAGCGACTGCGGCGTGTTTGTCTGTCTTTTGATGCGACACTTGCTTGTCAAGCGCCTGCTGGTGGCCAATGCGCGGGAAAAGGTGTCGATGAGCATGGCCGGAAAAATGGTCGATAGCAACGGTGGCCGGAAAGAGATGCTCAAGATTATCGAAAACTTGCGCAAAGAGGGAGAGCGTCGCAGATCGNNNGTGTCTTCTGCTCCAAGTTATTATTTTTGGTTGATATGCGATGGCNNNCAGAGATGCAAGGAGAAGTGCGAGTCCCTTTACCTCAACCAAGACTCCCCGCGAATTGAANNNAAAGCTGCTCGCTTCGGCTCTTGGGAAGAATTCGAGAAGCGTTTGGCTGGGCAACACGGAGACGACAAGACGACGGAGTCTCCTGTTCTTCCTGAAGATGCAAAGGTGGATAAGCCAAGGGTGGCTAAGCGAAAGGCTGTTGATGCGAAGCTGGACGATTCGGAGACTGGCTCCAGCAAGAAGAAGAGTCCGAAGACAAAGAACCTAGAGACCAAGGATGTGAAGACCAAGGACTTGAAGGCAAAGGACCTGAAGACTAAAGATTCGAAAACAAGCGACTCAAAGACGACTACCTCGAAGACAAGTACCTCAAAGACAGGTGCTTCAAAGACAGGCGCCCCAAAGGCAGTCAAGCAACCCGAAAGACCTACGACGAAGGCAAAGTCGGCTGGCAAGGGGCAGTTGGCATCGCCATCTTCTTCCAATCGCTCCTCCACATCCAGCCAGTCGCCAAAAAGCAGCTCTTCAGGAGTCTCCAAGTCTCCAAGAACTCCAACCAAAAAGTCTCCACAGATTTCGCAGAGCTCGCAGAGCACTCCGACTCCTGTCCGCATGCGCAGGATTGTCCAGCCGCCTCTCGATCCCAATAAGCCCAACCTGATGGAGATGAAGTTTGGTCCTATGAAGGGATTGAAAAGGACCAACTCCGACTCCAGCTCCAGCTCCAAGTCGAGCTCTAAGTCCAGCTCCAAGCCACCCGCTGTCACTGCCAACCCCGCCAAAGCCGCGCCCATCAAGGATCGTGGCCTCAAAGCAGCCTTGAGATAGATTTTCGGCTGGTTCTTGCACAAATTCGTGCCAACGAGCGATGACTCGCCAAGGCATTCTGTTTAACTTCGTCTTTTTTTCTTGCATTTTGTTTTGTCAAGTTTTCTTCTCGTTGAGCTCAATATGTCGCTTTTGATAGCGAGCTTGTCATTGAGTTTTTTTCGATTATCGATTGCGATTGTTGCATGTTTGGCGTTGGATAGGGTATGATAATGCGGAGGCGGAGAACATACCCCCTAGTTTGTGAGAGGAATTCAAAGACTTTGAATGAGCTTGATGAGTTTACAGCGGCTGAAGTTATGCCGATGGGGGACGGATGATGTGAGGGACAAGACGATACCAATTTTGTTTGTTTTTTATTTTATTTTTGCTACGAGATATGACCATGACGGCTTCAGAGCAAAGGGGGACATGGCGCTACCGGACATGGTATTTACAGCCATCGACGCATTGTCGAGGCAAGAAAGGGTTTTCCGACTCAATCGAGACGGGTGGAACGTCTTTAAGCATAGCATTTCTTTTCATAGCATTTGAATTGCAAGTATTGATCAATTAAATGGATGATTGAATTAAGAACTCTGACTCCCAAACTCCTAGCCCACCATTTTATAGCCGTATATCGTTCAAGCACCACCATTGCTGAACCCATAGATATTTTACTCTTCCTCTACCCCATCTTGCCGTTTTCTCTTGAAATGCCCTTGTAGTCGCTCATGACTTGAACATCAGCAGCGCAAATTCCCATTTTATATGCACGTAGCCCCATACCCATCCTACTCCTTGTTCACAAACGCCGGATTCTGCTCCATCGTAGCAGAAATATATCCCCTCAACGCAGCCCATCTATTCGACGTCGCCGGAGCTGTCGTCGTAGCACTAGACACCGGCAAAGAAGCAACCGAAGACTTCTCAGCCTCTGGAACCGCACTCTGCGTCTGCGCAGGCAAATGCGACAACTGCGCCATACTCACGCCAAACCTCGCCATCTCGCCCTTCAACAACCTCTCCTTCCTCTTCAAGGCGCCCTTTTTGCTTCTCAAGCTCTGGTGCTTAATCTTGCCATCGAGGATCTCGGCGGCGCCTTCTCCGTCGGCGAGTTCGGGTAGCGCATCGGCGAGACTGTCGAGGGAGTTTAGTGTCGCGGATTTCTTTGCTCCGCGGCCCCGGCGAAGTTTTGAGGATTTGGAAATGCGTGAGGAGGAGGAGATGCGGGAGACGAAGGAGGAGTGTTTGATGGTGCGCTTGTCGCGTTTTGAGGAGAGGAAGGAGTCTGATGTGGAGGCGTTGGCGCGGAAGGTCTTTTGGGGGGCGAGGGGGTGGATGGAGTTTGTTATGCGGGCGTGGCGGAGGGCGGTGGCGGATGGTTTTTGGGGGGCCTGTTGAGGGATTGAAGTTAGTTATATGAGGTTGAGATTGAGAGTGAAAAGGAGTGAGTTGTACCATTTTGAAGGAGGGTGGTTTGTTAGAGTGTCACATGTGAAGGATTCTTGGGATCGAGAAGGAAAAAAGTTGGTGATGGATGATTTTTTGGTGGAGAAGATTTCGGTGAGAGGGGGACTGACCGAGGTGTGGGTGGGGTAGTTGGTGCTGGTATGTGCTGAGATTTGTTGTAAGCCAGCCGAAACTTTAGACTTTTTGTTATTCTTTTGTTTGTTTTATTTGTGCATCATTCTAGGAAGAAACAGAGTGCGTATTATTTTGATGAAGATATGGATACAATAGAAGCATTGAGAAGGGAGATTGAAGAGAAGGAAGCTGAGCTGGTGCAGTTGCGCGCGCGGCTTGTTGAAGCTGAAAAGCTGGGTGTTGAGGATGGCAGGGATGGTGTCGAGGGAGAGTGGAAGTGGCCGCTTGAGGAGAGTGATTATGAGAGGTATAGTAGACAGATGATTGTGCCGAATTTTGGCCTCCAAGGTATTTATTTACCATATATCGCCATTGATGAAGGATGGATACTGACTTTACGAAATATAGGCCAGCTGAATATCAAGCATGCCAGGGTCCTCCTCGTCGGCGCTGGTGGTCTGGGATGTCCTGCGGCGGCATATCTCGCTGGTGCTGGTGTCGGGACGCTAGGTCTTGTTGATGGCGATGCGGTCGAGGTGTCGAATCTGCATCGGCAGGTTGCGCATTCGACGAGCAGGGTTGGGATGATGAAGGTTGACAGCGCCGTGACGTATCTCAAGGGGNNNGTTTTTGGTACTTCCATCATGAGGATAACATATGAAGCTGTACTAACTNNNTTTCATAGATTAAACCCTACAATTACGTATCATGCTCATGCTACACATCTCACGCCTCAGAACGCCGAAGAAATCGTCTCCCAGTACGATCTTGTTCTCGACTGCACAGATCATCCCACCTCACGCTATCTCATCTCCGATATTTGCGTTCTTCTTTCCAAGCCACTCGTCTCTGCATCTGCGTTTCAAACCTCGGGCCAGCTCATTGTGCTCAACAATCCTCCTGGAAAGGGCCCCTGCTACCGCTGCGTCTTCCCGAAGCCTCCNCCNCCGGAGAGTGTTGTTGGATGTGGCGANGGGGGGATTATTGGCCCTGTAGTGGGCGTCATGGGCGTGTTACAGGCATTGGAAGCGATTAAGTTGCTTGTAAGGGGAGATCACTTAAAGTCTCGCGCTGGAGATGGGGAAGATGTGCGACAGGTGGGGATGCTGCTTTTCAGTGCCATGGGTGATGTGCCGTTCCGGACGGTTAGGATGAGGGGCAAGAGGAAGGGGTGTTTTGCTTGCGCGGGAGATGATTCTGCGTTGACGCTGAACGAGCTCAAGACTTCGATGGACTACATTCAGTTCTGCGGCGTCAATCAGCCCGTGAAGCTGCTTCAGCCAGAGGAACGCATCTCAGTGGCGGAGTACGAGCAGATATCACGAGCGAACAAGTCTCATCTCTTGCTTGATGTAAGAGAAAGGGAACATTTTGGCTTGTCTAATATTCCTGGCTCCATCAACGTTCCCATTAGTCGGTTTACGGCTCATCGCGGCGAAGGGTCAGAGTTGTCTGATCTGATACCAGGAGATGTGCCCCCCGATGCACCGATATATATAGTGTGCCGCGTGGGCAACGATTCACAGATTGCAGCGAAGAAGCTGAAAGATTTAGGGGCGGACCGTAACGGAGAGCGCTTCATTGGAGATATCTTGGGCGGGCTGCAAGCTTGGAAGACTACTGTCGATCCAAGTTTGCCTTTTATATGAGAGAATCAAGTTGATAGACCAAAGCCAACAATGAATAGATGCAAACACGAGAGTTTCTCATTATACATAATACACGTACATACTACAAGCCCACAGTCCCAATGTAATGAGGAAAGGGGGTCCATTTTTTTCTCCTCTTTCAATTCCATCCAAGCAGCGTCAAAGGAGCATGCTGTCACAAAACAGAAAGAGGAAAAGAGAGAGAGAGATTTTCTTCTTACAAAATACAGTTGCTAACCCACGCAATTCCATTGCTTCAATGTCGTCCTTGTCCCAGTCGTGTGCGTTTCTTGGCTTAGACGAAGGAGGCCGACTTCTTCTTGTTGAATGCCCGCTGGTCCTTGAGCCATCTTCGATATCCGGCCACGCTCTGGATCTTTTCGCCGTAGAAATCGGGAACTGAAAGTACAAGTGTTAGATTNNNACGNNNTACAAGAGAATAGTACAGTATCGGATCNNNCCTGGGTTGNCCCGCGCTCGAGTTTGTAGGGTCGGCGCGGTGCCTCTTGACACGTGCAAAGAACTCGCCCTCCTTCTGCATCATCTGGGTCTTGAAGCGCCGGTTGATGATGTAAAACACCTGGTTGCCCAGCGTCGGCCCAATCAGCCAGCCCAGGCCGGCGCAGGCCATGGTCATGATGCCCAGGGTGAAGAAGGGATCGAGCGGGATCTGCGCAATGAGCGGCTCGGCAAAGCCCTCGGCTAAAAAGATGGTGCCGGCCGCGCCGCCGATGAGGCCCGTGACGACGGAGAAGAGCAGCTGGATGCGCCGGCGGCGGAGGCGGAGCTTGAAGAAGGAGTTCCAGTCGAGGGCCGGGACGGAGGAGGAGCCGGAGCCGGAGCCGGTCGCGGCTGAGGTGGTCGAGCTGGAGCTGGAGTAGAGCCGGACCGATGATGACGATGAGGTGGGGGAGGAGGAGCCTCTTGCGACGAGGCTGACGATGGACGGCCGCGAGGTTGAGAGGGCGCTGGGGCTAGGTTTTGAGATTGAGCTGGAGACGGAGAGGCTGTGGTTTGCGCGCGCAAGGGTCTTGTTCAGCGCAAAGGCGCCGGGGTGGGCGCGCGCAGGCGAGAATGAAGCTCTAGGACAGCATCGCACGAGGCTGCTGGGCGCTGCGGGGATGCGCATGCACAGCGTTTTCAGCGACGAAGACATGGCGGGCAGATGCTGAGAGGCGTCGCCAATTGGATAATATGATGGTTGAGAGAAAGAATCGGCGGGGAGGGAGCCGGAGAGAGCGAGAAGACAATTGCTTGCTGCTTCTGTTGTATCGCAGACTTTTTTGGAGATTTTTTTTGCAGGGTTGAGGGTTTGAGATGCAGAGTTGCAGTTGCTTTTCTGCGTCGGCTTTGGTGGTGCTTTAGCAGCTGTGACAAGGATTCCCCACCCGATGCGCTGAGCTACAGCGAGCTTTAGAGGCTAACGGGCGAATGGAGCGGGTACTTTGAGTCGTTCAAATGCAAGCAATGAGAAAGGGCTCAATACTAATAATGACAAGTCAAACGTTGAAGAGAAAGATGTCAACTCAATGCTCATTCTATTTGACGTAGTTACAAATTTGCAGCATGAAAACTAGCACAGAGCTTGTATTGTGCTCATATCAATCTTTACACAACAGATGAAAGAGAACCTGGAAGGTTGAAAGACAAACAAGTGAACAAAGCACAAAGAACGAACCAGCTTAGTCATCCTCGTCCTTTCAACTTCGACGTCGCGTCCCTTGCGATATTGACTTTCCGACCCGATTTCACCTCAGCATCACGCGACTCCCACACGCTTGCGGCGCCCGTCGACGCCGTGTCGATACGACCGTAAATGCAGACGATGAACAGACCCGTTGGCTGCTCGTTAGCCCGTCTCCCCCGCGGCATCCTGTCATGATGCTCTTCGATCCCGATTTCTGGGATCGCTGCCTCGCTGGCCGGGGCATGGCGCCGTTGCCTCGATCAGTCAATCCAAAGGGCAAACCATCTCTCGAAAAGCCCTTTGCAAAGCCCTCTACAAAAACACGAATTGTTATTCCTCTCGCCTCAAAACCCGCCGACTATGTCCCGGGTAGTGGGCCGCCGTTGCAACCGGTATCATTACTTCTTCCCGGCGACTCTACCGCATACATCGCCGAGCGCCTTCTGCTTCCCTCGCCCGGACTTGCGCCCAATGGACGGCCTCTGCCGAAACGAATGATGTACCTCATTGGGTGGCGCGACCTTCCTGCTGCGAGCAAGCTGGTTCCGGCCATGCAGGTCCTGGAGTATGTCTCCCCACGAACCCTCGAGGACTTTGAAGAACGGCTGGAGCAGGAATTGGACGATGAAAGGGAGAGACTGGAAGCAGAGCTCAAGTCGGACCTAGCGGCACCACAAAAGATCAAGAAGAAGAGGGGACGACCGCCAGCGCACAGCCAGATAGAGTCTGCAGTTGTCGCTGAGCCGGAAACCGTTGCCCAGGCAAAGTCGCGGCATAAGCCGGGCGCCATGAGTCTCTCGACGCCCAAAAAGCCAAGATTGGAGGAATTCGAGTGGTTGGAGGATGAAGAAGGAAGCCCATCGCGACAGATTGCTGAGGAGCAGTTTCAGAGCTTGCATGGCTACCTACCCTTGGAGTATGAAATGTCCGAAGACACAGAAAGCCCTTTACCTAGCGAGGCACCCGAAGTCATGCGAAATGATTCACGAGTAGACACTGTACCTATGAAAATAAAGCAGCCACAAGCACCACCTAAACAATCATCGATTATACGACTCAGCACACCACCAAGATTAAGCAACGGAGGACTCACGTCGGTCAAAACGCAGAGCTCACAGCCACCCGAACCAAATGACAAACAAAACAGTCAAGTTCAGCAAAGTACGGAGTTGTCATCATTCATACCAGCGGGACAGAGCACGATACCGAATCCCCCAATGGTGATCGCCAAGGAAGGGGACAAGGCAGTTAAAAGCAATCAACCAGCAGCCAAGCCAAAGACATCGAAGAAAAGGCGCAGACCTGAAGATGATGCACCAAAGACCGGGCCTGAAGATGATGCGCCAAAGACTGAGCCTGGAGATGATGCGCCAAAGACTGAGCCTCAAGGGGAAACTGACTGGGTCGTGGAGAGAATTGAAGACGTCGAATATTACGAGGTAGATGGCCGTGGCATAGTGAGATATTTCAAGGTCAGTTGGGAGGGCGATTGGCCGCCGGACCAAAAGAGAACATGGGAGCCTGAAGAAAACATCCCGGCGACCCTTGTGCGGAATTTCTTCAAGATATCCAAAAGCAAACGGAAAATCATAGCCAAATCGGGCACAAGCAAACAGGGCAATTCCGCCAAGGGGCTGAGCAAACCCAAACAGGCTGGTCCCAAGAACGGCATCTCCAAACAGAGTAGCCATAAACAGGGCTCTTTGAAACAGTCGAAACTGGCGTGGCCCGGGGTTCGCAGAAAATATAGCAGCGTTAGTGAGGCTTTTGCTGGGGACCAAGACAGTCTTGACATGATGGATGAGGGCTATGACGGTGAAGAAGACGAGCTCGCTGGAGATGGTCAGGACGAATTTTTTGTCGTCACAGAAGGGGGCGAGAATGAGCTGCAGAATCAAAGCGTCTGGCCGACTGCTAACGCTGTCTCGACTGCACTCGGCGTATTTCGGGGGTTCCAATGACAGGTTTTTGACGACATGTTTGGGTTAGAATAGCGATTTATTTATTTATTTTTGGTTTACCTTTTTTCCCCGCGTGGGGAAGGAATAGTAGGACGGATTTCATGGCATTAGCTGAAACTCGAGTTGAGTCTTTATGGGGGTGGGCGCATGGCAAATGGCGCAAGGAATTCGATATATCTTTCATGATATACATTTGGTGTTGTTGTTACTGGAGAGTTGCACACTTGGGATTAGAAGATGAGTGAGCAGCCTTACATATCCATTTTGAAGCAACATGTTTCTGTTGAATGCTTGAGCCGTATACTAGGCATGGAGTGACTAGACAGACTGCTCTGTCTTGTTACAGTGAATAACTCTTCAGTTTCAATGTCTGTTTATGATCGTCCGGAATCACAATATATGAACCTCTACTTGCGCACGATTGACATTGTCGCCTGAATTCTGGAATATATAGCCTCTTTCGTTGACAGTCTCCAATAACTGCTTCATCTACCTCCTTGCTGAATCAGATAATTTAAGTATGATGTAACAGCCAGTTCAGTTATGATCCTCAAACAACTTCATCGAAATATCCTTAATAATCAACCCGTTAGAATCACTCGGGATATTAACGTCTAGTATAACATATATCTCTTTGACGCCATCTGGAAACTCCAAGTCTTGGTCAGGATAGAGGGTGAAATCCATAAAGCCCTCCGAAACGTCGGTATCGAGGACCTGGACGTCGTCAAAGGTGACGGAGACATGGGTTATGCAGCTCGGCATACCAGCGCATGGTATGGTGATGGATGAGAAACTGCAGAGGTTTTTGGTATGGTAGTTTGTGGTGGCCGATATTGTGATTGAGGGGCTTGTTGTTGAGGGGCGGATGTAGGCGCCTACGGGGGTGTTGAAGACGGTGTTTAAATCGAGCACTTTTATGGAGGTGCTTGGGAAGAGGATAGATGTGTACATGGTGACCGTAAAAGGAGAAGTGTTGTAGAACTTGGGATTGGGTGTTTTGTTTTAGTTGATGATGATGAGGTGGATGGTGGAATGAGATACGGGGGTATTCTGGAGAGAGATATATTGGGGAGGCGAACTACACTTCTGAGCATCTTTTTCAGCTGATTACTAGCGGATTGCCCGATTCCCCTTGGGGATTTGACAAGCTGATAATGGGTTCCCAGCTCTGACGAAGAGGAAACATACAGTTACGCTAAGACGATTGTAGATCTATGCATGAGGATGTGGGGATGGACTAATGCGGGCATTATTCTCTGAAGAAGAGTCTGCATGTAATATGATTCGTCCTCACACTTGTGGCAGATGTTATGCGGCCAACTATAATAAACGTAAAATAACAAATCGGCATACTGGTATAAATAATAACCTGTGAGACTATGCTCCTCAGCTACGCATGTGCTCTCTTCTCCATATGATGAGCCTAGAGCGTATAGCCGTAATGAAACCTGCTTGAAAATGAAAGTGAATCCTCAAATACTATTTTCCCTTCCAAATCCCTTGAATAATAACCATGGCTAGCTCGAATCAATGTTAATTCCCTCGTAAGCAAATGTCCTTTTTCCTTCCCAAACTCCATCCAATCACTCTCCCTGTTCCATCTAATCAAGAGCTCTCTTCTCAAGGAACTTCTTCACGACAGCCGCCGCAGGCACTGCCTTGATGTCGCGGCATCCCATCTCACAGCTCTTGGGGCACTTGGGTACCGTGTCCGGGGCGAGGCCTTGCTCTTCGGCCTTCTCGCGGCGATGCTTGGCCATCATGCCGTAGTGCTCCCACTTGCGACGATTGATCTCACCACACGCCTTGAAGTGTTCATCCCAGTAGTCTGCCCAGTCGGGCTCGTGGAGCGTGTTTTCCAGGAGGAGCTTGGCCTCGTCCTCGGCTGATATTTTCCAGCCCCATTTGCGGCGAGTCAAGGTGATGTCGCTGCCTATGATACGGTATTCGGTGTCCTTATGAGCCTCAAGGTCATCGAGGTAGTCGTCGACTTCACTTTCGTCAATGTCGTACTGTAATGCTAAGCGTGTCTTTAGAGAGACCCGGGTTGGTCCCATTTCAGCGGCCGTCTTCCGAAGGTGAGGAGGCAAGTAGTCGTTGTACGGATAACGATTCCATTGCTCTTCCAGATCCTCTCCGTAGCGGTGCGAAATTGGACTTTCACGCTGTTGAAGACGGATTCTGGACAACGCCTCAGCTGTGTGTGTCGAATCAGCTAGGAACATGCGCCAGTTTGCACCTCCTGGGTTAATAGTATAAAAGTCGGAGAATCTGCCCGAGAAGACGAGCCAATCAGCCTTGTTTGCTTGAAAGAGAGTCGTAAATTCAACAGTCAATCCGTCCTTTCCCTCATTGTAGTCAACAGACACGATATTGTTCATGCCAATGGCGTCGATGAAGTACCATATGCACTCCTTCGGAAACCCTTTAAGAAGGAAACGACGAGCACATCCATGAGTAAGAAGCCCCTTGTCGATCCTTCCAAAATCGTAGGAGGAAGATGAGATCAGCCATGCATTGGCGCTGTGGACGTCACCGTTTTTGGCTTCGTATAAGAGATGAGAGGTGTTGGCGTAGTGCGTAAATTCGGCGGCCGACTGGTGATGCACGAACTCGAGCATGGCGGTCTTAGTATCATTGCCCAAAATCGGGGCAGTGTTGAGTATCATGATGCCAACGAGCCCACCATAGCATTGAATACCTCGTGTGATCTGAGACATGGTTGCGTCAGGCGGCAAGTTTGTGAGCATGACGCGACGGCTTTGCAGTCCTGTGGTTGGAGTGGTCACATAGACCTCTGCCACATCGGACTGATACTCCAAATCTAGGTGAAAGGGTGCGTTTACTCCTGGGGTATCGACAAACGAGACGGGGTCTTCTGGCAATTCCATACCCCCGTTTTCGGTTAAGAAGAATTGATCATCATCATCGGTAAGATCGGTCATATCAATAATCTGCTCATCGGGAAGGCCGTCATCTAGCAAAAGATCAATCTCTGTCTCGACAGTGTCTGGAGATTCTGCTCTGCTGTTTGACACGCCTCTTTCGTCGGATTGCGGAGTCGAACTGCCAGACTCNNNACACAATTCAGTTAGTACTTTACCCATATGACCACATGGACAGGTGACTGTTGGGCATGTCCTTCTTGCACATACCGAGCTGGAAAGACTAGGAATGGCCTTTGCCTCCTCCATCATGATGATATTTCCCTTCAGAATGTGTCGAACTCCGGTGAGAGAATTACCCAGTGTTCGGAGGGCACGAACCAAATCGATATCGAATTCCTCCTCTGCCAATTCTTGAAGTATGTGCTCAACTTCTTTNNNTTGAGAGGAATCATGNNNGCCCATATGCACAGGTAT
>JARWZN010000005.1:943550-964315 GCA_030015385.1 Trichoderma sp. BMH-0061
GCTTGCGTAAGTGAGAGGTGGCAGNNNTCGACTTACACTGTCAAAAACAATGCTCTGTATCTGATGAAATTGTCGCCACAAAGCATTCTGGATTTCTTGAAAGATTTCAAGGCACTCATCACGCTTCTTATAGCTTCGTTGATGCTCATTGCCATGTCTCTGGTCTTGATTGCTGTTGTTGTAGTTGTTTGCTTCGGTCTCCAAGCTTTGTCCTGGAGCAGTGATGAATGCCTGAGAAGTGGAAACATTCGATTGGCCAATTATATGCTGATCCTCTGGTGCAACAGATGCGGTATCATCGCCCCGATCTCCATGGTGGAAAGAGGAGGCCGTGACGGATGGAGGAGGCGTGAGATCAATTAGCCTGCCCGTGGTTTGTGCAGCCATTGTATTGAATGAAGGACAATGGTCATGCACTCCGAAGTTGTGGCTTTGAGGAACAATGAGAGAAGATGGAGGCAGAGAACAAAGCTGCAGGATGGAAGAAGAAGCTGCAGTTGAAGGCGAAGGAGTGCAGAGGCCTTGGGCGGTGAGGTGCGTTTTACTGAGTTGGGAATTGCTATAGTGCATGAGCTGCCATCGTCAACACCGGCAGAATGCCTTCACTGGACGTTTGCTTCATCTTGACAGCCATATGTGTGCCTGAGGAAAACATGTGATTACAGTGAAAGTGGCAGTGAATCACAGACAAATATCTCCAAGAGGCGCAATTGGCAAACTCGCAAGAGAGTGAGCTGCATTAGCGGCAGTTTCATCCAGATACGTGGGACGAACTGCTGGGGGTTCAAGTTCCAACTGTAGAGACATCTGAGCTCGGCGTGATGCAAGACCGTAGGGGGAGTTTGATGCAAGTGAGGATGTTATCAGGAGTATAGGTAAGTATGCTCAGTATGCAACTGATTAGTCTTTTCGCAAAATCTCGTTGGCTACCTAGGTCAGCTCTGAAGCATAGGATGGATCTAATGTCTCGTTCTCATAGCCTAGAACACTCTATAACATGTGCACAAGATGAGAGTAAAGTCAGCTTATGCCGCATTCTTTAGTTGCCGAGTCAAGAACCGATACCATCATGCAAATCCAAAAACAGAAAAAAAGAAGAAGAAAACTCAATTCACGTCGAAAGTTGCCTATCTAGGGGGATGATTCACTGCGGAAATCAGCTTGAAACATTGTTTGTTCGGTTGTCGGCAACGGTTCAACGGCTTGTATTTTTAGAGCCAGGCATTTCCCTTTTCAGAAGGTTTCTGCGAATGCTACGTAAGCAAGCTAAAGAAAAAAAACGGCTGCAAGGCTGCCGAGTGACGCTGAAGCGAATCGACCGGGCGTCGATTTTATGTCGGCCAAGTGGGACTAGCTTGGCTTCGAGAACAACGTCATAAGGACAGGGCAAAGGGGAAAAAACAGCATCCATACAGAGTAGAAGAGAATGAGATGAGCAAGCCAAGACAAACGGTTTTCCGGGATGAACGGGCCCCAATGCAGCTAGAGCGGAGAATAAATCCTCCCCTAGAAGACATCATATGCAGTGCTAGAACAAAAAGAATTCCAAAAACTCCTTTCCGCGATGGGTGCCGAAGCAGATTTTTGACGATTTCGCGCTGCCCGATTTGCTGCTTTGGCGCTGCACCGGCTGTATTCCGGCGTGCTGATTCCGAGCCAAACCCGAACGCTTGTACCGGCAAGTACCGCGACGCAAACAATTTCCGGGGAAAAGCTGCACTGGTGAATTGTGAATAGCGAGTAGCCTATGCAGCTGCGGGCTAGGGTAATGGATTGATTACTAGCAAGGTACGGTCAAATGGAATTTAATTGAATTGGATGAATGATTCAGGTATATGGTAGTCTGGCAATTGCGATGCGGGAAGTTGGTGGGACTACCTCCTAATGTCTGTTGGTGATGTGATGCTTGAAGCAAGGGGAGAATAACGCCAGTAAACTGTGAATTGTTGGATATCAGAATTTAACAATTATACATTATGTTAGGTAATTAGGTATACGGTAACAAATGCCCTTGACTTTTAATAAACTAATCCAATTTGATAATGATATCTATGCCAACATCGTCAACCCCAATGGCACAATCCCCATTGCCAAAAGATACCTCAATCTACATCATGCAAACCCCACTTCGTTAACGCCCTAAACCCAACCCCCGACTCCCGCAAAAAGGGAAAGCTGTGGGGCTCTCAGCTGCCGCAGGGGTCGGCAGGGCTGCGGTTTCCTCAAAGCTGCTTTTGTTACGTACAAGCTTTCCCTCTGACTGGCCGCTGCTGGAACCAAAGGGAACCAAGCCAGTTCCGCACAGATGCGAGCCAGCATTTCCTGCTTCTTGTTTCTCGTCGTACTCGCGCTTTGACCAATACCTTTTCCCCAGCTCCTGTTCCTATGCATCGCTGAGTCTCGCCAATTCCGAGGTACGCGCGGTGTACTTGTCTCCTGTTAGTCCGGCCGTCTACGTTCTCCTCATCTTTGGATGCAGCTCGACAAATCTCCGCGGCACACACAAACTTCCCTCGTCATCTTTTCGGCTTTTACGTCTTTTTCTTCTCGATTTTTTCTTTTCTCTCTTTAAACTATTCTGAAGCGGGTGTTGTATATTAGGAGGCCCGTTCCCTCGTGGCCTTGGCGAGTCTTGATGACCATTCAGTTCAGTCTCAGCTCACCTTGTCTTGACTCGTCAACAACTTTGCCTGAACTTGAGCAACCTCTCGCCACCAGCACTCGCTAATAACTGTGTCGAAACAACATCACGACGGGTAAACCTTCTTCCTCTCTGACATAACCAGCATCAACGCGTGTTATACCAGCCTCAGCTGCGACAAGCCGACACGATGGCGCCCATCCACCATTCCTGGAACTTCAACATTGACCGGTTCCTCAATCCCCTGATCCCTCCTCCGCCATGGAACCACATCCCTTACCCCATCGCCTACTGGTTTGGCTTTCGCAAGACAAAGCCTCAGGGAACAGGCAACTTGATGCCCATCTTCTGGGCTTTCCTCGGCGTCTTTGGTGCTATTGCCATGATTGAAGCCGTTGGAAAGCATGTCGCCTCGTTCCCACCCCACCACGTGCCTCTCATCGTGGGCAGTTTTGTAAGTCGATCTTAGAAATATCTGGTACGAATACGTGTATAAGTATACGCATATACGCACGCTTTATAATTGTTCCAACCAGCTAACTGGTAATGCTACATTTAGGGTGCTGCTGCCGTCCTTGAGTTTTACGCCATTGAATCACCCCTTGCGCAACCGCGAAACGCCATCGGCGGCCAAGTCATCTCCGCCATCATTGGTTGTGCCGTGGGAAAGCTCTTCCTTCTCAGTGACAACTTTGAAGACATCAAATGGCTTGGCGGTGCTCTGGCTTGCGCTTCTGCTACTGCAATGATGGCACTGACCAAAACCGTTCACCCTCCGGCTGGTGCAACCGCTCTTCTGGCCGTCGTTGATCCAACTCTTATCCAAGTCGGCTGGTTTCTGATCCCCGTCATGTTGTTGGGATGCACTTTGATGCTTGGTGCAGCTCTCCTCATTAACAACATCGAACGCCAATTTCCCGTCTACTGGTGGTCTCCTGAAGATTTGAGGCAGCCCAACTCCATGTTTCGCCGCCGATCATCCAAGAAGAAGGCCAAGGAAACTGAATCCAAGCCTGAGGACGCTAGCAGCGGAGAAGGCGATGCGAGATACGTTTCCGATGTCGAGGCGAATGCCGCTGCCGAGACCGAGTTGGAAAAGGAGGACACCATTTATGCCGCCGATATCATCATCAAGCCTGGGCAGGTCATTGTGCCCGAGCACGTCTATCTCACCCAGGAAGAGCAGCAGTATTTGGAAACGATATCCAAACGTCTCTAAGCAAATATGCCACTTACAGCATGCGCATATTCTTCCTACTACTACAACAATATCATCATCATCGCCATTGGAGTCACATGGCGGAGGACAAGCTGTGACACCACTTGACGACAAACTCTTGCATTTTCTTGTTAGCCAGCGGATGCATCAGACGAAGCATGGCGTTACTTTTTACTTACCGCTTTATACTAATTAATGATTTCCACGTTGCTGATCTACGAGATACCACATGTATATAGCTAGCTATTTCTTTTTCTTTTATCAAAAGCAAAATATAGCTCATGAACTTTCATCACTTGTCCTATTGCCTTTTTTTGCAGTTACCTAGGTGCTTACTACTAACTAGTAGTTTATCGCCGTCGTCGATCACTGTTTTCTGTTTTTGCCGCTAAGATCGATCTTGAGATGTCACCAAGTCAAGCCGAGCACGCTAAGTCTAGAATCTGGGGCTATGCTGACAAGCTGCTTAAGCCTAGCAATCAGCCTCACATGCGAGACACCACATCCATGCAGAATTACTTTATCGAACCACTGATAATCCATCATTTCCATCTTCGCCAACGGTCCAATCACGATGCTTCTTCTGTCCAACGGCGCCCGTTCTCTTTTTGACCAATGCGGCTTCATGTGGCTTCTGCCTGCATGCCCGTCTGAGTCACCTCGGCGAGCCTCTTTAAGCTCCGTAGGATTTGCGCCGTATGACTAACAGCTTCGCAGGAACTTCTGACCAACAACACATATCCTCACATATATATATCCCAAAAAACATGTGTTCTCTGTTCGCAATTTCTGTTTCCATCTTTATACCCCAGACGTTGCGGCCGCCCTCATCATGGCTGCAGCTGAAGATCAGGCCCAGGCCCAGGCCACAGAGGTGCCTTGGTTCTTGAAGACATCATACCCTGTCCTTTTCCCTACCCATGATGCCTTGTTCAAATCGCCGGCCGCCTTTGACAGTTACCTCTCCGATGAACTGCGGGGTGAATATGGGGTGATGTCGATGGAGTCCCTGGAAATGGAAGACTCAATGGACGGCATCACTCTAGCTGGCGAAGAGAAAGAATCGTCCCAAACCGATCAGAAAAAGGAGGACGAAGATTTTCTGAACCGTATGTTGACGGAGAACGGGGACGTCGCCTTTCAATCTACCCAAAACGCACTGGTCGACCTTTTCTTCGAAATGGAAGAAGTCGTTTCCGGTCCTCGGCTGAAGGAGCTGCTCGACGCTGCCTGGGCTGTACACCCTCTCATTACTCTGAAAATCATCTTCAATGCGCGCTCAATACACTTGGGCAAGAGCTCGAAAAACGTCTTCTACCGTGCCGCTGGCTGGCTGGCGAAGAACCACCCGCTCACGCTGATCGGTAACCTGAGATGGCTTAGCCGGCCAATCATCGAGAAGAAGGTCCAGAAGGAGGATGAGAAAGCTGAAGGGTTCATCAAGGTGGAAAAGCGTGAAGGGGATGAGAATGCGGTCGATCAATATGATGTGCGGCATGGAGTTTCGCATGGTTACTGGAAAGACTTGCTGAATATCCTTGTTTTGGCGATGGAGAAGAAGCTGGATGTTCTTGAAAATCCTAGGGACGTCTTGAATGTGGAAGACGAGGATATCAAGAATGCGGTGCTGGCGAGGCGGAAAAGGAAGAGAGATGGTGTGAGCTCTGCAAAGACCCCTCGATCAAAAAAGTCAGCAAAGCGTGCAGCCGCCATCGAGGCTTCTAAACAGAGGGCAAAGGCCAAGGAGATGCGAGCGAAGCCTAACAGACACGTCTTGGAAGAACAGACGGTTCGCATTGGAAACCCTGAATTCGCCCAGCAAGTCGCGGCTTTCGAGGAGTCTCAAGCGAAAGCTGAGGCGGCTCGAATAAGGGCTGAAAAGCGAGAAGTCAAAGCCGCAGACCCGGCACATGCCCTGGAGAAAGAGATGGCGCGGATGGAAAACCTCAAGTTGGCCAGGCACCGGGAACGAGATGACCGGCATGCGGCCTCCATGGACAGGTTCAACACCAATGCCGTTTATCGAACTCTACATGTCGCTGTGGCACGACTCTTTGCTGAGCAGCTTCGCTCTGATCTTGCAGCTCTTCGGGACTCTGATCCCAGAGCCAAAAGGGGAATCTCGCTCTGTGCAAAGTGGGCTCCTTCACATGGCAATTTCCACGACAGACATACCTGCATCATCAGCTCCATCGCCGAGATCCTGTATCCTCGAGAGTCGCTCGCCAGCGTGGTCTCTGAATCAGATAGCCGGGAGGTATATCTGCGCTACGCACGAGAGCAGTATCGCAAAGACGTGTCTGCCTTGAGAAAGCACCTCGAGGTCGTGGAGCGGGATATAAGCGCCAGTACGTTTGACAAGATCAAGTATGAGCGCGTGCCGTCTATTGCGATGAAGAATTACACCCGAGTCTTTATTGAAAAGGATCTTAATCACTTCCAAGAGTATATTAACAAGGTTGCCGAGGGAAAGGCCAATATCTCGGGAGCTGTCTTGCTGCCCTCTACACTAGTTTGCGCTGCATCGAAGGCTCCCACATCCAATCTGAAGCATCTCAGCCAGCAGGAGTTGTTCAATCAAGCCACGAGGGAGATTGAGGCCAAGGTTGCCGATGGTCAGTGGAAGACGCTCGTGAAGCGGATAAAGGACTCGGGAACTCTGTCTTCGTGCATTGCAGTGTGCGACGTGTCTGGAAGTATGGGCGGCCCCGTCTTCAAGGACGGCACCACGCCCATGCACTCTGCGATTGGACTGTCTCTTTTGGTTGCAGAGGTGACCGAGGAGCCGTTTGGTGGCAAGTTTATTACGTTCCACTCGCGGCCGTCGATCAAGTCTATCAGTATGAACAAGACGTTTCCCGAGAAGGTTCAGGAGATTATGCGTGCGGATTGGGGTGGGAACACGGATTTCGTGGCTGTTTTTGAAAACTTGATTCTCCCCATGGCCATAGAGAACAAGTTGAAGCAGGAAGACATGGTGAAGCGCGTGTTTGTGTTTAGTGACATGCAGTTCGACTCGGCGGAAAGCAGCTACAGCTACTATGGATCGGACGGACCTCAAAAACATGCAACGTGGTCGTCCTCCTATGAGAGGATCAAAGCGAAATACGAAGAGCACGGGTATGAGCTGCCGGAGCTCGTGTTTTGGAATCTCGCTGGTGGAAGATCCGGTGGGACTGCGCCGAAGCCGGTGCTTGCGGGGGAGGCGGGCACGGCGTTGGTGAGCGGGTATTCGCAGGGCATGTTGAAGGTGTTTATGGATAATGGGATGTTTGAGGCCGAGGAAGAAGAGGAAGAGGAGGGAGAAGTAGATGTGAAGGATGAGGATGAGGATGAGGATATGGTGGAGATTACGGCTGAAAAGACGAAGAAGGCGAAGATGAATCCTTTGGCGACGGTTAAGAAGGCGATTTCGCACAAGGCGTATGATATGCTTAAAGTAATGGACTAAGTACTACTTAGATGTTACAATATGATGAAGCAATCTCAATATGATATTATGAATGAAAATAGCGTTTTGTACAATCTTGTGTAAGAAACGTGTAAGTGTAAGTTCTGCGACTCGATTGAGGGGCACCATCATGACCATGAATAAACAACCCTCCAGTTCCCAATACTATCACCGTGTCTGTCAAAAAAAAGTCCCAATCCACCATGTAAGCAAACTTTCTCAAATTTGATGATGATAGAAATTGAAGAAAAAGACAAAAAGAAACGTTTGGGCCAAACCGTGGATTGAACACGGGACCTCTTGCAGTTGAGTTGGTAGCCCAAAGCAAGAATCATACCACTAGACCATTTGGCCGATGACTTTTTGACGGGAATAAGCTTCGTGGAAGTGCTTTATAAACGCTGCGACCTTTGACAACACATTGGGTTTAGATCATGAATTGAGGCATTGCGACGTATGATTTTGATCATATTGAATTTCCTTTTAATACTATGGCATCAATTGCTTCTAGATTATCGTGCAAATTTTCATGTCAGTGCGGTTGGGTCCTGCATTGAGCCTGGTGTGCGGTGGTGCGAGTATTGACCCATTTCGAGGCGAACTAATCCCGGGTAAGCGTAAATGTGATTTGCAGCCTCAATGAAAGAGGAATAACATACCAAGTGACCAGTTGCAAGGAATAAAGCGCTTGCCTAAATCTTTTATTGCGCATTGTATGCAAATTTGACCAGAGTAGTTATTGTAGTATTGTCTCGTTCTTGTGGTAGCTTTCAGTATACAGAAAACCCATCAAGTTGAGTAATCTTACAGCGACATCGTGAAATTCTTCAATTAGCCTCGCCCTCACCATAGGCTCAAAGGCTAGCCCAATACCCAGCAACTGAACAATACGAAGCAACCTTACAGAACATATTTAGGTTTCCATGGAGCATACCGAGACGTCACGGGATCAAAAAACACTTAAAGCGAAATTCCAGCGAGGTTTGGTATAACGTAATATGTAGCTAGATCAGATCGTGAGATGAAGTACCCATGCTCAATGTATAAGACATGGACAACGGGGGGTTCTAATGACTAATTCTGCACATGATATCAGGATGACACATGCCAATTGCTTGGTTTCACGGTTTCAGATGTAGTGCTTCAAAATGTCTAAGCAGTCGTACTGGATACAATTACGGCTTGCTGTCTTCTAGGCTGCTGCCTCTTGTTATCTGTTTGCGGGGCCAGCTCTTATCACTCATATATATACTCATATAGACACGGCTCCGAGTCCTATTCTGTCCCTTTACTTAAGTTCTTATAAAAGAATCCGAACCCCTTCACTCTCAAAGGTTCGCACGCCCCTATACCCAAAGCATCACATGTCTCTCCCCCGCATATTCAACTCAAACCTCATACATTCTCTTCCCAAGCCACATATCATCTTCAGGCCTCTCGTTACCAATGCTTCACAACCAGCTGATCACAAACGCACGTGGCTGTGATACATCTCAGTTGGCTCATTCCATAATCTCCCTTGAGACCGTACCATGTACAAAGCGGGCGTGGGTTAATTAGCTGAAGTGGCAGGAAAGAAAGGGGGCGTATCCCCTGTATAAAAAAAGTACTTCATATGTGAAGAGTACTTGATACGAGAATATGAGATAATAATTGGAGGATAGTGGCTTGTGTTTCATCACGACTCAGTCTCATATGTGTGTCTGAAAGCATCTACGGCATATGCGAAACATTTTGAGATCATAAGGTTGTGAATTCTCTTGATTCAAGATTTCTAAATAAAAAAGGTATCTAAGCCGTGTATATCTAGCTCCTCCATCTATCGCCTTTATGTAATCGCCCCAAAGGAAAGTGAAAAAGGACGCTGTATATGATGTATGTTGTGTTTAATGTGTGAGACATCTAAGATCCAAAGAAAACAAAATACCCGTCCAACTCCTACCGCTAGAAAAAAAAAACCAAAACGCTAAAAGTACTGAAAAGGGAACAAAGTTAAACAATTGGAGCCGCCTATCTTGTTGTATTGGTGCCGACAACAGTGCGTATTATATCGTGTCCTGCGGCTTGTAGGATTCTGTTGTCCATCTCTTTTAATAGATCTCATAGTATGTGGATAATGACATGATGATCCTCAGCTCTGCTGTACTCCAAAACAATAATAGAAAAAAGTAGAAGTAAATTGACATGATGAAATGCTGCTCCCGGCTCCAGCTCTGGGAGTGTTTGCTCGCAAACGCTAAAAAGAGAAAATAAAGGAAGGTAAGAAAACGAAATAAGAAAAACAGAAATGCAAAAAGAGATTATTGTCGTTATTAGAAATTAGAAACTGAATAGCCCGCTTCTCCTCTTCCCTAGCGGGTACACGATCAAGGCACTCATGAAAAGGCCCACGCTGATGCCAATTGCGACTTGGATGACGCTCAATAGCACAGTAAAGGCGGTACCATCGATCTGAGAGTTGCTGGAGGAGGATGCGTTTTTGTTTAGCAGATTTGCCGAGTTGATGCCAGCCAACAAGGAACCGCTCGCAGCCAAACCGGAAGGCACCTGGACAAAGATTGCCGGGAGCATGGCTGCAGCAGCAAGACTATAGCCGACTTTCCTGGGTAGTCGCTGTGGCTGATCTGGAGGTGTTCCCATGCTGGATTCTTCGTCGAGCGTCGGAGGCATTTCTTGCTTCTTCTTAGAGAATCGAGGCTGGACTCGCGCCTGCCACCATTCTACAAGATCTAGCCAGGCGTTTTGCACGTGTCGTCCAAGTCGCGAGTACAGATTGGCCAGGATGCCAATGGTCAGCGCGCCGAGCATGTTGGAGATTTGGCTGTTGCTCTCAAAGTATTGGCTTGAATAGCTGTTGACGCAGAAGCCGGCGAGAGACATGATAGTCATGACTGGCGTTTGCTTCCACTGGGCCTGGTTGATGATGCACAGACACAGCGTGAAGCCTGGAACGAAAAGAAAATTCCATCCGCGGTTGAAGCTGAGAGGATTGTCGCAAGTCGTCGCACTGGCCGCGTTACTGTCGAGCATGCCGTACAGGGAAGCTCCAATGGTTATACCATAACCTAGGAAGAGAGTGTAGATGACGGCGTGCACCATACGAACGCTACCGGCAACAATGTTATGGCTTTGCAGCTCCAGAGATCCACAAAGCACCATGTACCCAGGCAGGATCAGGGCAATGCTGCTTTGGGCCAAAGCGCTGAAGCAAAACAGCTTCCCGCCTTGGATTGACCCGAAACCGCGAGCGATAAAGGTTGTAATGACAGCAGCAGAAACTTCAAAGACGTGAGCGTAGAGCTCGTTGCTGGGGGCAAAGACGAGCTGAAGAAGCCCAACTAAGCAGCCTAGCAAAAAGGCAATAGGCAGATCGATGAAGCGGCCTTGGAAAGCAAATGGAGCGACGCAAACCGAGGCGAGACCATACATGAACACCCGGAACCAAGTCTTGAACTTGGGTTTCCGATCAATGACTTCGTCAAGACGTCGGGTCGCTTCCTCCACACCAAGCTTGTCGTGAACGACATCCTTGTAGATGTTGTGGACATCTCGTAGGCGGCCAAGGTCAACTCCCTGGGGCACTCGGACTACCTTGACTTCTGCTGTGTGCGTTGAGCTGTCGTCGAAACTGATAATCATGCACGATGGTATATATAAGAATTGGCCTTCGATTTCGAGAACGCGCGAGGACATGTTCATGTACTCTTCGAGGCGGTGCGTCGGAGCACCATACATCATGAGGGCACGGCATAGCTTCAACAAGTATCTGTGTCGTGCGATGATGCCCGCAATGTGAACTGTGATCCGGATCTGTTCCTTCTTTGGCTTTCCAAACTTTTCCTTCTTGATCTTCTCTGCGAGACGATCAGATATTTCGCTGGAGCCAGGGGCTGCAAACATGGATGATGATTTCAGGAGCTCACCCAAAGCAACCGAGGAAGTCGAGCCCCGAGATTTGTGATAGCCTCTCAGTCGGCTAGATGATCGCGATCGGACAGTGCTGACGGTCGAGGGGCGTCTAGAATTCGGAGGCGAGGGATGCGGAGACATGATGGGAGTTGAGGGCGTTGTAGTAGGAGTAGTGAACCCGCTGCTACCTGGACCGTGGTCGGCGCCGTTGTCATCGCGGTAAAGCTTGAGCAGAGAAGAGAGGATGCCTCCACGATAGGAAGAGGGCCTGGGAACGTAGTCTTGGGCGTAGGCCTGCATTATGACTGGGGTTGATCTTCCAGATGTTGCCGAGAATTGTGGGTGGAACAGGTGGTTTTTAGCATGAGAGTTGACCAGCATCTCCGCTCTGTCATGCTCTTCATGTGGCTGGTACAAACGGGAGCTATGGGGGGTGCGATGAATCGTGGAGTGTGTGTTGAGAGAGTAGGGTTCCTTGAGAGTAGCAGTACTGCTGCTACTGGTCGTGGTGATAGCGGCGTCATCCAGGTCTGGATCATGATCGTCTGAGACGTTAATGACGGGCTGGAATGCTCGTTCAAGCTCGATGGAGTTTCGTCTTGATCCTGGGGCAGATTGCGAGTACAAGGCGCCCACTGACACAGCCAATCGATCCGCCCGTTGCCGTGCGTCAGTCATGGATCGAAGCTGCCGCTCCGTGGCATGCTTCTCCGCCTTGTCCGCCTCCTCTTGTTCCTGGGGCACATTGTAACTCGTATTCCGTCTCAAAACTGGCCTTGGAATTCTTGGGACTGGGGAAGGTTCTCCAGATTTCATCGGTGTCAGGACCGGTGACGTCTGCTGTTCGTGAAAGTGACGCTCCTCCTCTCCTGTCAGCAGCACCTTGTTTAAGGCGAGTCTCAATTCCTGAGCATCCGGGGCGCCGGGGGGAGTGAATTGCAGGCTGGGAGATGCCTGGGGTGAATGGTCGACATATCCAGGCGAGCCAGCGCTCAAGAGCCAGTCACCACTGCCGGGAGAGGCAATCGGTTGACTAATTGGGGCAGCCGAGAGGTTTGCTGATGACCTCTCCGACTCCCGTCTGGATTCATCTTCGCTCCAGACGACGCGCTTCTTGCCTTTACGGCCTGGTGTAGGGATATCGACGATTTCAGCGTAATCCTTGGGGTCTGTTGACATTGTTGTGGAGTGCCAACTGCCAATGCGACCAGCTCTGAGACCTGTCTCAGGGTTTAGGGAGAGACTTGGAGCCAGAGAAAGGGAGATGATGCTGCGTAGTTTTGAAAGAGACGGCTACCACGGCTGCGTGACATGTAAATAAGAGTGGAAAAGCTTAAAGATGAGTAATGGCCGGTCGAGGAGGGTCGGATCTCTGGCAGGTCTGGAATGTCCCCTCCCTCCCCCTTGTGCGTGGTGATCCATCCTTGATAGCGGTTGGGTCCCATGTCAGCGAGCAAAGCTTGTCTGGGTCCCGGACCCAGTTAGATTTGCAATTACAGCCACGATGGCGAGACGGAGGGTGGGGGGATGCCGGCGAGGAATCTAAACTTGCCAACGTCCGCATGCCAAAGCAAGCAAAGGTGAAGAAAGCGGCTTGCAAGGTCGAGTAACTTGGGGCGGACGCCGTCTTGCCATCCCCGTTTTTTTCCCGCCTTGCTCCATCCTGCCGTGCCATGACTCTATCGATGCTCGCCATAGTTGCCAACAGAGTTTGCTGGCCAGCCATGATCGGCTCGCCTTCCGTGATCATCGGAGCTTCTTCATCTGATCGTTGCGTCGTTGCCACTCCATCAGCTTATACTGCCATCACTGCGTATCTCGGCCCCTTGGCGGCATGGAAAACCTAGCTGCAAAGCCCGCCCAGTTAGCCTGTCGGTAGTTTGAGCGCCGCCGCCGGCCATCGGGCGCATAAAGAGCAATAATACGAAATCCACAGCGGGCTAGCGAGAGCGTGATAGAGAGAAGTTTTGCAGGTGGACCAGAAAAGCGGTTCTGATGGCCAAGATTGTTGGCGATTATGTACATATACGACCAGGGACGGCCTTCGGGTTGCCTGTTTGGAGCAGCCGGTGGTGGGCTTATCGCACGTGCAGCTGCATCAGGCGAGAGGCGAAATAATTTCTCCATCAATACTCCGGAACCATGAGATGGAAAATCTTTCACCTGTACAGTATATCACGATATACTTTGGCTTATCAAACTCACAAATTTCGTATCACGCTCAATTACACGTCATATCTATGGAATATTTAAAAAGAGTCACGTATTCCGTCAACATGTCCGGCTTATATCAGGAACGGCAAACGCCATCATATTTTGTGGTGGCGAGCATGACCTTTGTTTGCGCAATCCGCACCACTTTTTTTCTCCCATTGTCTCCAGCCAGCCCAGCCCTGTCAGGTACACTAACAAACTCCAGCTAACAAACGCCTTGGCTTGAAAGATTCTGCAGCGATTCAGCTAATCTTACTTGGCTCGCTACGGACTGCTAGCTCCTTCGATAAGAATCTGCCAGGGCAACAGGGGCCCCAACAACTGCCGCCACATGGGAACATGGGATGCCAGCATAGGCCAGATAGGTTCTCTATGCCGTCCCAAAATTTCTTCTCGAATGATTCCGTCCGTCATCTTGAGACGAAAACCAACCTATCGGAAGATACCCTGAAGCTTATCTGCGGCCGTTAGTGCGTAGATATCAGGAGCAAAGTCATGCAAAACTCTGCATCGCTCACACCGAACCCTGATTCTTGGCTACCGACGAGTCAGCGTGCGACGGCCGTTGAAACCACTGCTCGCACCTTGATATCCCGAATTGCTGCCTAACAGATAGCTCTCAGCTCACATGAGCCCAAAAAGGAAGGAACAGGAAACTGGACCTTCGCTGATCCCGGCCCAAGCTCCTTCAGGGGCCCTGGACGGACCGAGGCCCCAAAGCTTAGCACAAAGCACATCACGGAATGAACCCACCAGGGCCCACGTTGGCGGCTGGGAGTAGATCAGGAATCTCGTCTCGCTTGGACAATCACGCTGCTAAGCCAGCAAGCTTGCGCGTGCACTCTATCTGGATATTAATAGTAACTGCCATAAAGTTTAGTTTATCGGGGCCTATTCATCCTAGAGCCACCTAGCTGTTGGGGACTCGTATTCACAGATCCTGGAGCCAGATAGGAGCTCCAAGTTGTGGAACTGCCATAAATGGGGCCATCTCATGGTCTCGGCTGCATCTACTCTTCAGACAAGCTGTTTCATGTAAACAGATTTGTCTGTGTGAATCTGAAACATTATGAGTGGAAGCAGCTCATGCGTCGAGTCGGTGAGTGCTTCGCATATACAAAGTATGAGATATGTGACTTGCAACCCGGCCCTTTTCTGCCAAGATTTTGAATGGAGGACATATCGGCTGCTCCACGCCAATTCACGGCAGATCAAGTCTCTGAGATGCGTCAAAGCACAAGTACATTGTGTTGGGACGACTCGACATGTAGACGTCATCTTCATCTGCTTGATACAATGTCTCCTGTCTCTGTTCCTGAAACCTGCTCGAGATCCAAAGCCACTGACGATCTTGTCTAATTTGACCCGCATATACGTCGCACCCATGTGATACATATTTCCTTGACAGTTTGACAGTTGACTCGCTTGCCTTTGTTTCAATCTCAGATGTCTTGCTCTCTGACGACTCTGTCATCTATCATGGCCTATAGTCTGTAGCGAAATCATGATCTACCAATTCCAGTGATGAACTGTTTGATACTGACTCCAATGATCGTCAGGGGAACTGTTTCTTTTCTTTTTCCTTCTCCCCCTAAAGACAGTTGGATATAACTTGAGACTTCGAAAACGGACTCAAGATATCAAAAAGGGATTGGTATAGGCAGCGCGAAGTAATGGTAGGGCTCGGTTTCATAAGCAACCGGCCGTCATATCTTGGATCTCACACTTGAACAATACAATTTATGTTGTGGAATAATGTAAATGACGCTAATATTACTTGAATAGGTATATTTGAGAACAACAATCTTTTTTGACAAGAATTCCGAGCTGCACACACAAATCCTCCTTCTCCCCGGCGACGTCATAGACTTTATGCATAAGCGCTGGTCTGGCTGTCGCAATACTCAAAGAATTTCGTCGCCTTGGTAGGCTCTCCTCCTTGTTTAGACAGTTGTGAATCAATGTCAGGACGAGTCGAGCCAAAACGACCCCAGGGAATGACAAATCGTCCGCTGTGCTCTGGCTTGACGTCCGGAGACAAGCCGGCAAATAATTCTGTGTAGGCGCCGAAGATGGGATCGTGAAGGAGTGGTATCTGACTTGGGCGTTAAAAAGACTTGCATTCTATTTGGTCCCGTGAAATGCAAAATACTTACAATCGGATAGTATTCCCACGCAGGCATGTCGCGCTGGAGAGGCGTCTTGAGATTGCCGGGGTTGGCAGCCTTTGTGGTAGAAGAGTAGTCAGTATAACGAAAGTTCTCGAGAAATTGTGATGGGTTCCCTTACCAAGTGGAAAATTCCCTTCTCAGCATCTCGCTTGGCCCATTCACTGCAAATAAAAAGGTTTCCAGTCTTGCTAACCGCATATCGAACATTGATGTCTGGGAACTTCTTCTTATAGTCGAGATTGTCAAGATCAATACCGCCTTTTGGCGCCATGATTTGGATCATAAGTGATCCCAGCCAAACAACGCGAACGCTTCCTGCTGGCAAGGATTTGGCTGTTGATTCAAGGAGAGGGTGAAGCAGCTTTGTGAAGAGGAAGGGACCAAGACAGTTGACAGCGAGCATCAGCTCATGCTCCTGGATGAAGATTATTAGACACCTCGTATTAAGTCGTAGCGATGGCATATATATGCGACGTACCTGCTTCGATTTGGTGGGTGAGTTCTTGGGCAACCGCATGATTCCTGCATTGTTCCAAAGATTGTCGAGCCGAGTCTCCTTTGCGAGGAAAGCATCTGCGCTCGCCTTGATGGATGTCAAATCAGCCAAGTCGAGCTGTAAGAATTCTAGCCTTCCCTTGGAGTCGGGATGCGCCGCCTTTAAGGTCTTGATTGCGTCTTGGCCGGCATCTTCACGGCGACCGGCGATGTATACGACTGCGTTTTTCGCATACAGAATTTTGGCGAGCTGGTATCCCACGCCCGAATATCCACCAGTTACAATAACAACCTGCCACACAATAAATCGGTGTAAGTACGATAATTTGGGGTTTAAGCACTGAAAAGAAGAGTTGCGGTGATTGTGCTGACCTTTCCAGAGAGATCTCCCAACTGGTTCTCAGTAAAGGTAGGCTTTGGAGGCCAACCCTGGGTTAAGAGGCTACCAAGGCCTTGAAACATGGTTGCGAAATAGGATCGAGTTGCGCTGCGACGCTGTCTGACTGTTTGACGCTGCGATACGACGAGTTGAGGAAGAGCGCTCAACTGAATTGCACAGTTTTATTTGCGTAGACGATGAAGAATAGAGGGGAGCTGAAAAAGAGCACACGAATCACGCAACTTTATATATTACGCTATTGATCAATTAGTCAAGTCGCATCCAATTTGCTCCCCAACTCCACCGGGTTTTCGGTGTTTCGATCTTTAGTTCATAAACGTGGGCAGCCACCCATGCAATCCACGGGAGCTTAGCTCTGAGCTTTGCGGAGGAGTCCTTGCATGATGATTGCATGATCACAAATCTATTTTGATGAGCTGAATTTGGATCGCAGTTTTGAGACGATAACTCTCGAGTTTCGACGATGCTTCTCTCAGTTGTGACTATCGCTGTTCGCTTTACAGTTTCCATCTCGCGTCACGCACAAATTGTCTTGTTTTTTTCTGCATACGAGTACTATTCATTTGAAGCGGACTCACGGCCGAAAACTGTCTCTCCTCCGGCATCAATATCATCCGCCGACGATTCAAGCGGACCTTTAGCTGTCCCCACCCTTGATCCCCCGGCACCAACTAGCCGAAGACACCAGATTCGCAATCTCGCGGTCCACGATCGCTGAGAGGCTGGCTCGGCAGGCGGGCATTTTCATTGGTCCGCGGGACTAGCTACAGGCGGAAGTTGAATTTGCTTGGCTTTTCTACGAGCTTTGCCCAAGGAAGCTACTTTTCTGTCATCACTTGCTTTTGCGGCTACTTTTCTGTCATCACTTCCACGGTAGTTGTTTTTGCGGCAATGATTACCACATAATGATAGGAGATAGAGTTATTTTTCTAGGATATGTTGTTCATAGTCTATGGTGCGAAGGGTTGGGAATAGGTTGTCAACGTCGGATGATCCAACCTAACTCCGACTAGTCTTCCGGCGATAATCATTCGTTTAGCTTCTATAATACGTGGAGTTATTAGGCTATTCATCATCAGCGGATAAGCCTCCGTCACATAGTCCGCAAGTCGATTCCAATGAGGCCTATCCTTATCCTAGTTTACAGTATCCGTATAGAGTGCGGAGGGTTATGGTCTTGGTCTGGTTATCAACTACTGAGATGGGTTGACATGCATGCATTTTACCTTCAGCAAGCCCAACTAAGGTCCGGAATGGCGGAAAAGTAGGCCGCTTGCTTGGCACGGCTCCGCCCGTTGGACCAAATAAGCATAAGACGATCCGTGCCTCGTTGTTGATTCATCGCTTACTGCTTACCAACTTGTGTACCGTAAGAGTGTATCCGCTCCACTGGATCCCAAGCCTTCCGAGAGTTTGGGTTTCCGTGTCTTCTTTGACTCTAGTGCAGCGGCATGTGAAGCGTCAAGTGCCGAGCGCTAACTGTGTATAAGACGGACTGCACGCTCCTTCACTCGGGATTTACAGCAAGTCGTGCATGATTCTAGGTTTCAGCTTTTGGAGCGCTGCTTTTACAAATGTATTGTGTCATCTCATCGGTAACACCGCCACGACTATAGGTACGTACGCATGACTTCATTTAATTGATGGAAATACTGAAGCTGACGAGACAGAGAGAAAGAAAAGAAAAGAGAGCTTTGATCCAGTCATGCAGATTTTCGCATCATGATATAAACTACTCTGTTACTCCGTACATATACGTGTTATACGCACCCCGAAAAGTTGTTGGGACGGATTGAGCTATCTGAGACAATGCGCTCAGAATGCCCAGATGATTCGCCAACTCGGATACACGACCAACATTCTATCCATTGGCTCTTCCTCCATCAGTGCTACAATGCAACATCCAACACTAACCCATTCTTCCACTAGTTCTCGGATAGTCGCTGGTTTCATCCCAGTAAGACTCGTCCCTCATCCTGCTTTAGCAATCTAGTTTCTCACAATTGCGCGGTCCCAACAGCCTCCCCGCATGGGACAGACCCGGCAGTGAAACCTCAACAAATCAGCACTGACATTGTGCCTGTGGGTAATATGCAGGCCGGGCTCCATACTGGACTTGGACTAAGATGGTAAATCTTCGAAAACCCGCATGCATCTGCTTGCTCTCTTTTCTCCCGCCTTTTCGCATCGCGCAAATTGCCTCTGCAAACAGCAACTTGGTGACGCCAAGTTTTCTGCAGCTACACCGCATGCCAGTAGTAAAGTGACACGTTGGCTGTCTTAGATGTCATGTGATTTGGCAAATCGTATTCAGCGTATTCGAATAGTCTCAATTTATAACTCAAGATTTTCCCCCGTGGTTGGTTGGTTCCTGTAGTAGTCACCCTTCTTGATAGCACTCCCAGCCGCCAATACATACATTCACACATCCCACCATGACTTCCTGGTTCCCCGACCCAAGACGAATCGTCACTGGCCATAACTCAGAGGGCAAGGCTATTGTTGTTGCCGACGGCACTATTCCATGCCAGCCGACGCCGATAGGGGCCAACTTTGCTGTGTTATTCGAAACTCACGAGTTTCCCGTGTCCAACGATGGATGGGAAGACCCAACCAAGGTCCGGACTACGGATTTGGCAAATAAACAGGGAATCGTCCTGCGAGTTGTAGACATCCCGCCGAATGTGGAGAAGGCAGGGGTATGATTGACCTGGAATTGGGAATTGGTGGGGGTGGTTTCAGGTGTTGATGCTGAAGATGTTTACAGATGCTGTTCCATCGAACCGAATCGCTGGATTTCGGCATTTTGCATAGTGGAGAAGTTATTTGGTATGTTTGATGCATGCTGCATCTCTGTGAGATTTTGTAAGATTGGAGTCAATGACTGATATCTTCGTTTAGCCACCTTGACGATGATGTCGAAATCCACATGAAGCCGGGCGATGTCTGCGTTCAGCGCGGAACAATCCACGGTTGGACCAACAGCACAGACAAGCCGGCACGCATTTACTTCATCTTATCCGGTAAGACTACTTCAATTGAATCTATTGCGAAATGATCAGAGAAACTTATGGCTCAATAGCTGCCAAACCCGTCAACATCAATGGGCAATCATTGACGGCAGTTGGTTACTCCAAGCATGAAATCGAGTCTGGAGGGGAAGTCAAAAACTAGAGCTCATTATCGGATAACGGCTCTATAGGAAAGCAGAAGAGCATAAAATTATTTTTCCTTTGGATATATCGATTGGCTAGAAGAAACATAAAAATTTGGGGCTGCAGAATCTTAGGATATGAGGTATAAACGAGGATATTTCTGAGCATACATCTTAAAAAGACGTTCTGTGATGCATTGAAACATATTCTAAGTAGTACTTCCAGGTATTTCGCTAATAAAAATGGTAATGAAACAATACGAGTTTTTCCGGTACCAGATTCTCACAATCACGCAGACAGCAGAAAGTCCTCCATATGCTGCAAATACTTGTACAGCCCAACATCAACCCCATTATCCATCGTATCCTCCGCAAAACTAACCATCTGCAGAGCCTTAGGAAAGTCCTCTTCCGAAGGAAAGTGGCCACTCGAAAGAGAATGCTGAATCGTCAACGCTATTCGCAGATAGGTCCGCGGCTTTCCAGCGAACAACTGAGCCCACTTATTCTTCGGCTCCTTGTCCTTCTCCTGGATCTTGCCCCCAGGTGGGAAGCTGGACAACAATTCGGGCGGGAAACATGTGTCTGTCAACTGCTCCTGTTGGGCAATCTCGACGGATTCAGTTGTTTGGATGTGTGCGATGATTTGTTTGATGAATTTGAGGACGTTGTTGGCGTTTTCGTGGAGGCTTCGGAATTTGTTCATGACGTTTGTGTAGACCATTAGGTCGCGCTTGTTGTCTGCGGCGAGAGTTCCGGTGTTGAGTATTTTTGCGTCCAAAACTTGCCATATGAGCGGGATGGCTGAGAAGGTGACGCGGTAATCGGGNNNGTAGGAAGTTCTGAGTAACAGATGACAGCTTGCNNNCAATGTGTTTGGCAAGTACTGGACAAGACCCAAACGGGCCAAATGCATAAAGACTCCGGTAATGCCCTTCAAGGCAGAGTCCATCTCTGCTTGCACTTGCAAATCATTCTCCTGTGTGTCGGAAGCATGACTAGGATTGGATACGGATAATAACATCATGTGATAACACAAACTTGCTCTCGCAGAACTATTAAAGATGTCAGCGCATGGCCTATCTCTTGCTGTNNNAAACATCTGTTGGAC